>JADLZN010007038.1:0-87163 GCA_018155175.1 Sinocyclocheilus anophthalmus
GCATCATCTCTGGAAGTGCCTCTCCAACGCTGGCAATCAACACTGTGACTAACAAGGTAGCCTTCAATCTCAAACTCCACAAGTCCTGGCTGTGTTTCTCCTTTCACAGCTGACACCAGCGGTCTACATACCCAGTTTACATCTATATTTATCCTGCCATGACTATATACATGCACTTCATAACAGGACTGACATGTGATGCTTTTGTTTACACGGACGGTGAGAAAACTGACATCAATTCTCATCTATATTGGGCTGGCATTGTGTATGCAAATACTCTTAATGGTGCATATGCGGTGTATTGTGAATTGCTAATCCCTTATTCTATATATCTGTTGAGTCCAAAATGTCAGATGTGCGCCTATACAACATATTAAGCTGTGCAAGAATACATTATTCTTCATCTTTGAGTATGGTTTACCTCTATGGTTCTCATTCAGTTAAAGCTGAAGTATGTGATTTTATGTTAAAAATACTTTTCCGATACCATTTTAATATGCAGAACCCACGGTATTAATTTTCCAGTTGGTCCTCCTTTTCTTTAAAAAGCACAAATCTTGGTTACCTTCAATGAAAGTGAATGGGGCCAATCTGTAAACATTAAAATACTCACACTCTTTCAACAGTATAGCCACAAGACATAAATGTATGTTAGCATGAATTTAACCACTTTACTAACCTTTCTGTGTGTAAAGTTATATCTAATTTTACCAATTTGTTGCCATAGCAACACAAACACTAAACTAAAACTAAAATTAATTTAAAAGTTGTCTACAGATTTACAGATTACACAAGAAGAATGAATGAAAACATTTACAAGCTTCATTTCTGATTTTAAATCTTCAAAAAATTTGAACCTTTCACTTCTATTTTAAACGCCTCACTGTAACCTTTATTTTTGCTTTTTTTTTTTAAAGGGAAAACAAGGGTTGGATCAAAATAATTTTTGTGGTAATCAACATTAAGGTGAGGTCACATTTACCGTGTTCCAGTGGATTTTCACAGACATACCCATTTATTTTAATAGGAATATATGCAATCAGAATTTTGGCATAAGGGCGAAAAGTTTTCTTATGCAGATTTCGCAGCAAAATTTTGCCATGTTGACCAATAGAAATCTGTTTGTTTTGAAAGTGACTTTGGTAGCTGTGCTTTATACAGACAGCGGACCCAAGCCAGCTTAATTTGTGCTGAACACAGGATATTCCTTTAAAGTGAAAGTTATGTTATACTTGTACTGCATCTATAAAAGCTTGCATAATGGTGCTGAATGGTTGAAGTACTTTTCTGCTAGAGAACGATGAGTTTGTTCAGTGTTTAGAAGTCTGATTCTGATTCTAGAAGCTGTATGCTTCTAGGCAGAGCTCCCAGAGTGTCTCACACCGTAACTCGCCCTCCGTGGCATGACTTCATGGAGAAGTGTGTAAAAAGGAATGGAGCAAAACACTCTGAAATTTAAATAGGCTTTTTAACCTTAAGCGCTCCACTCTTGGCCTGGTGCTGGCTGCTCGCTCTCTCTGGAGTGCTTTTACAAAGCCCAAAAGCATCAGTTATTAATTTACTTCAGGCATTAAACCAATAGTATTTCACATTAAGCATGGTGTTTAAGATGAGGACTGAGGGGAATGTGGAATTCAATTGAATTTAATTATAGTAAGTTTGGTGATCTGTTCATCTGGATAGAATGCAGTATCGTACTGTATATGGTATTTAGTTATAGTATATATAGAATTTTAATATTTGCTACAACATTTCTCTGCAAAAGTGAGTTGTCCTAACTAAAATAGAACCTTATAAGTGACACATATCCAAATAAAAAAGTGATACTGTAATATGTATAAAGATAAATAGCATGCAAATATTGAGTAAATGTAGTTCATTTTCAATTGTTTAACCTTCTTTTTTCTTTTTTTTTTTTATTTGCTAAGCTTTTCTTAGCAAATGGGATGTTGTCCAAAACAAGGTATCTTTTGGATCTTCCAGAGCATATGATCCCTTAATTGCTTCTGATTTTGGGAGTTTACTTGGTTTTGGAACATATCCTATAGGGCTGGACGAAATGGGCAAAATTTATATCACAATATATTTCTTAATTTCGGTCGATACGATATAATTCCGATATCAATATGAACACTATTAAAAAAAGCCTCATATGTTCTCTGGCTTTCCTTAGTTGGGACACTTCATTCCACGCGATAATCGGTTGACTTGATTGCAATGATTGCACTGATACTATTTGATCTGAACTGAGTTGGATGATGACATCACTGAATTCAATGCTGAACTGCCTTTAACTGAAAATTGAGTGTTAATATTGTCGTTTTGCATTATTGACACACTATTTTCCTAATTAATGCTGTTCAGTTGCTTTGACACAATCTGTATTGTTAAAAGTGCTATATAAATAAAGGTGACTTGACTTAAAAAAAGCCTTATTAAAAACTGCCAAGAACTCCCACAACAGATGTCTTTACCTACAAACTATACGGGTAACCTTGTTACGACTTTTACTTCCTCCTGATAGTCAAGTTTGATCGCCTTCTCGGCGCTCCGCCAGGGCCCGCAAGGAGCCCCGGCGGGGCCGATCCGAGGACCTCACTAAACCATCCAATCGGTAGTAGCGACGGGCAGTGTGTACAAAGGGCAGGGACTTAATCAACGCAAGCTTATGACCCGCACTTACTGGGAATTCCTCGTTGATGGGAAATAGTTTCAATCCCAAGTCCCGATCACGAGCGGGGTTCAGCGGGTTACCCGCACCTCTCGGCGCAGGGTAGACACACGCTGCTCCGCCCATTGTGGCGCGCGTGCAGCCCCGGACATCTAAGGGCATCACAGACCTGTTATTGCTCCATCTCGCGTGGCTGAACGCCACTTGTCCCTCTAAAAAGTTGAACGCCGACCGCACAGGGCCGCGTAACTATTTAACAAGCCGGAGTCTCGTTTGTTATCGAATGACCCAGACAATCACATCCACCAACTAAGACGGCGATGCACCCACCACCCACGAATCGCGAAAGAGTATCAATGTCAATTCTTTGTCCGTTGTCCCGGGCCCGGTGCGGGTTTCCCGTAAAATTTATTTGCCAAGTCTATGAAATCTCTTCCTATAAAACTATTTAATTTTTTTGAGAAAAAATGGCACAAATAAATTAATGTTCACCTTTTATTTTTATTTAGCCTTCATACAAACAAGAAAGGTGAAATCACTGTCAAATAAATCTCAGACTCTCCTTATTATTTTTTTACTTCAAACTATAGGCTGACATACCAGTCTAAAGTTTTTGAACAGTAAGATTTTTTATGTTTTAAAGAATTCTCTTCTGTTCACCAAACCTGCATTTATTTGATCCAATTTTTTTACTAATTTCAAATACTGGTTTCTATTAGGAAATATTTTAAAGTGGTCATATGACGTTGCTAAAAATAAATTTATTTTGTGTATTTGGTGTAATGCAATTTTTTTATGCGGTTTAAGGTAAAAAAAACACAGTATTTTCCACATACTGTACATTATATTGTTTCTCCTATATGCCCCGCCTTTCTGAAATGCGTCTATTTTTACAAAGCTCATCGTTCTTAAAAGCGAGGTGTGCTCTGATTGGCCTATTGGCTATCCACTGCGTTGTGATTGGCCGAATACCTCAAGCTGTGACGGAAATGTTACTCCCCTTACCATACTGTGATGCCCTGTACGGCCGGAGCCACGATACATAACATTAAAACCCATTATAAACAAGGTTTTTGTTGCATCCAGTGGGGACATAATTGCCGATTATAATGACTTGTACTGTCTTTTACGCGTTGCGTTGCATAAACATAAAACCATGTCCCGCTTGTGATCGGAGAAATGACAAAAACAACAAGCCCTACTCTACAATGCCCAAAAAATTTGCTTTAAATATATAAAATATAAAACTCTTTAAATATAAAATAACGTACTTACAATCTGTGAGTCAGAACATCCGGCATTGTAGTCAACTCTACCAGGATCAGTAAACAATCCTCCATACACACTCAGGTTGCTGGAAAATGTTGTATATACAACTTAACCACTGATTTCTGGTTGTGTCCTTTTTTGGAAGGCCAAACAAAGTAGTTTCGCTTCCAAAACGAAACACAGCATCACACACTGCGGCCTACAGTGAGCAGAGGCCAGGGGATAAAGTGAGGAATGGCCGGGGGCTAGAGTGAGCAGAGGCGGCGGTTTCGACGAAGGAGCGTCCGGCGGGCTTTTGCGGCAACCACATGTGACGACCCCTGCTGGACTCCGCGTTGTCCACGGTGAAAGCCGATCCGGCAAAAACAGGGCAAAGTTGTAGTATTTCCTCAGCAAACAGCACGGATCAGCTCCAGGCATGACAAAGAGGATATCGTCCTCTTTTGGAAGAACAAAAAAAGTCGTTTAGCTTTCAGAACGAAGCACACAGCGTCTTCACGACACGGCGGCAGCAACAACAATACTACAGCGAGAATAAAATTACGCCTTCTTTCTTTGCGTGAACATTTGGGCGGTGTTATGCTAATATTTCCACATAGTGAGGTAGTTATGTGGGGGTGTGTTAGAACGAGCCTTTTTAGGTAGGTGTGACTGACTCTTAACTTTATAAAGAATATCTCTTTGGATTCGAGACTTTAGTCTTTGCAACTTTACAGAACTTCTTTATACACCAAGAGCTTGTAACCACTTCAAAGAGAAAGGAAAAATTGAAATCGCCTCATATGACCCCTTTAAAGTAATTTATTTTCCTGTGATTTCAAAGCTCATTTTTTTAAGCATCATTACTCCAGTCACATGACCCTTCAGATCATTCTAATATTCGATTTGCTGCTCAAAAATCATTTATTATTATCAATGTTGAAAACAATTATTGTCCACAGGGTTGCAAATGCAATGCCAAGTTTGTTCATTTTTAAAAATGTATTCAGTTTTAGCATTTAATAATTTATTTTTAATGATCTCTGAAATGTAAATTGTAATTGGGCTATAATAAACCCATTTTTATCTTTATAAACATGATTAATTTTATTTGTGATGTTTTCTATATGGGATGATTAGCCTAATCCTCATGAACACGTGACGCTGGAACGTGGTATCAGACATGCTACTCTATAGGTATATCAAGATTACATGAGATTTCAGAGAACTGGTGTTCCTGTGTTTACATCCACCCCTTTAAACAGCCTCACTGAATGCTTAGCATTGTATGGATAAGGATTGTCAATTTTTTTTTTTAAAACATCTTTTGTATTCATATACAGGGATCTTGTCAGCCACCGTTTTTTTTGCAGCCAAAAATTAAGATACTTACTAAAGCCCCCCTATGTTATATTTCAATAATTTAACAACACATTCAAATGTTTACAGTTCTCTAATGTTGCTTCAATGGTCACACTGGTGTTTTAGGAACCCATTAAAGTTGAATATAATGTTATTATTATTATTGGTAACTAACTGGTGCACAATACTTTCCCAAATGCTTGCATTATGATATCAGGGCAGTGACATAATCTGACCCCTCAAAAAATATATCAAAATGGATTTTAATTCTGAAGTTAAAACCATGTTCCTCATAGAAGAGGTCTATTCAAGTCATTGTATATATGAAATGCATTTATTATTATTTATTTTTTTTGTAATTCTGAATTATTTAGTATGAGTATCACGTCAGCGACCCACAAACCAATCTGCAAATTTAAGCGGCAAAGAAAAATAAATCAGAATAAATTCATACCCCCTTAAAATGAAGCAAGTGTCAGCACTGGCCTAAATGAAATCTAGATGCAGATGTCTAACAGATAAACATCAAGTTTCAAAGTCATAAACCCCGTTACAATGATCACTGACAATCTACAAGCAGTCTGTGACTATGACGCCCATCGGAGGTCCTACTAACAATCAATTCCACACTAATGCTCAAGGGCCATGAGAAATCAATCACCTGAAAAGAGCACAGGGATATCTGTGAAGGTGTTCTGTAATCACATGACTGCTAATAGAGGCTATTCAAGCTAAAGGCACATGGGGTCCAAGCAAGATGAATAGTTACATTAACCCAGGCCGGTGAAATGCCTGGCTTGTTTTCTTCATTGCTGCTCTATTAGCGGCAGGTGAGGGAACAGCTCTGATTTAAGATGAACTAAACGTGCATCTCAGTCAGGCCTGTCAGCTAATGAATGCTGAGCCTGTAACAATGCTCTTCAGTAAAGGGTCTTGTAACTTCACATTTTCTGCATCCTTTAGCTTCTACAGCTGCTGTGCTTCAGTGTACATTCATCATGAAATACTGTTAAATAAATACAGTTACCAGTTAACAGATGGCAGAATAGCTGTCATGCATTAGTGCAAGCATCTCCAGATGATAACGTCTCGTTATATGTAGCCCCTCGTCCTGAAGTAGCGAACCTTATATGGTTTATCTGAGATCGTCTTGTTATAATTTTTATTATAATAAAGTATACAATAATGCAGTGCTAATGGACATAACCTTTATCACTGCTTAAATACTATGAAATATGTTGCGTGCCTTATTCTTTGTAAGAAGCCACATCATCTCACAGAATGATTTATTTCAAACACTCGACTGACGTTATGAAGTGAGTTTGTAGTTATTAAATGTGGTATATTCACAGGCTTTCAGATGGAGCAGCATTTACTAAACAAGCTTTCGTTATCCCTCACAGCACCTGCAGTTCATGCCATTCTTTCTCATTTCTATATTATTATATTATTTTCCTGTGAGACAACTCGTGCAACTATAGTTTTTAGCAATGAGTGTCGACTAAACATTTTTGATCGTAACCCTTGTGCATACATAACACATTTTATAATTATTAATTGTTTTGTAAATGCTGGTAAAGCAAGAATGTTCTTTGAATTGTAATAAAATAGTTGATTGATAGGTGCCTGCCTTGAAACAAGTCCCTTTACATTGCCCGGACTAAAACATATTTGTGCTTTAACGATGGAGCAAGAGAAGGCATGCGTTGGAGCAAGGTTAGCGTTGTATCCGGTAAAGGAGTATTTTTCTCAACATAGTACACTTCATTGTTACCTTAATATATTACTATGGTGTAATATCGCAAAAACATATTTTAAACATGATGCACTGTTTATTTATAGTTAAATAGTATTTTTATTATTTCATAAAAATAATGAACATACAAATAATACAATACACCTAAATATATACTGCTATCTAAAGCACAGCCACACTCAATTTTAACAAATAAAAACATTACATAGTACCAGGGGGATTGAAGATTGTATCATAGTATTTTAAACATGTCACAGACCTTTTATTTTTTATAAGAGTCTTATTGAAGAAATATAAAAGTCAAAAATCATAACAAAACAATTTTAACACAGGAGATGAATTAAGATATTTTGGTTTATGCATGTGAAATGTTGCTAATAAAATAAAAAGGTTATCAAGAAGTTCTAAATCTGTATTGGCTTGTTTTTCACACTGATTTCAAAAAAGGCGAATTCTGTTTGTTAGTCTCTTTCAGGAGAATGTACGTTTGGTGAGCGGGAACGAATTACTGCCAAAATGACGGATTGCTTTACGGTAGCAACAAATGCACGCACAAACTATACTTACGACATTGAATTCCACTCATTGAACTGTAGAGGGCTCCAAAGTCGCAAAAATTACACAAAACTACATTCAGTTGCTTTAAAATAAAAATTTTAACTTTTTCAAAATGCACTTAAAGAGACTAAAATTTAAGTACACAAGTTGCTTTTTATTTTATTAATGTTATTATCTGCAAGTAGAGTTTTTAAAAATATTCTTTTAAGATTTGAAGTACACAAAAAATGCACACGCAGTAGCCTACAATTAAGCACACTTCTTTCCCCAAGAGATTCCTCTAACAGCAGTAGACAATGCATTTATTTTTTTATTTTATTTTATTTTTTTAAGAACTCATTAATAGTTTTTTCATCCCCGCCATGCTGGCTCAGTTGCAGCTTTATCACTGTTGTTTATATAGAGTGTGATTTCCTCTTGTTTGCTTCTTTGAGGTTTGTCCGGCCGGCCTGGTTCTGTGTCTCTGGAGTTTGAGAAGTTAATTTAGTTCTGCTTATGTATGTAGGGTGAAGCCCCGGGTCAGGAGTGGGTAATATTTAACCAGTGGAAGAATTCATTTGGGTGGTGGAAGGCTTTGGTGAACGTTTTGTACTCACACTTGAACAAAAGCACACAAATGCACACACATTTTTCTTCAAGGGCTATTTTCAGAATTGTGTCTCACCAGAATAGAGCTTCTCAATCCACACATACACTATAATCAGCGCCATCTTGTTACTTTGGACAAAGCATCTGCTAAATGACTAAATGTAAGTACATTAATAAATATGTATAGTATTTGTAATGTGAATAAGAATATAAATATTAAACAAATAAACAAGTAACATTTATAATATATTATTATTTTATTTATTATTTTTTTTTACATCCGATTGTTAGAGTGGTCGCAGCTACAAACGTATCAACAAAAAAAAAAAAAAGAATATGATATTTTAACCTTTAAAATATAATAATCATAACAATATCCACAACAATATTAATTAACCATACTGGATATTATTATTATTAATTATATTGTACTTAATACAAACTAATAAACACGTAATATCAAACAATATTTTATAAATATAATTTTATATTATTTTAAAAATATTATATAACTTATATTATTACTGTGTCTCATACCAACCAAACATGTGATACCACCCACACCACATAATAATATTTTATTATAGTAGTAATAGCAGTAGTAGTATAAAATAGACAAATACATTAAAAACGTTACAATTTTTAAAACACATCCTAAAAACTTTATTTCTATTTCAAATCTAGATCATGAATTGGTCTCAGACTTTTAAAAACTGCAATGTTTTTTTTTTAATGATGCTATATTTTTAACATTGTGATATCATAATACATATAATACTTATAATAATGTATAAATTACAGCTATATTTAACATAAAATAACAAAAACAAAAATATAAAAAAAAAATTTTTTTTAATCTGATCAAAAATAACTTTTGTTTCAAAATCCTTTTTTCCCCCCTATGTTTAAATGAAAAAATGTTTTAAAAAAAATCTAGATAATTTATGCGATCCACTCTGTTTAAGCGCAGATGTTACTGTCAGAAATAGTGGCGTGTCTCTTTAAAAACTGAGCGCTGGGTTAATTTCCAAATGCAGAGGGAGGCGGTCAGGAATGCAAGGGAGTTGAACATTGATAGAAGATGAATTGATATTCATAAAGCATAATGTCTGCGGTAATACTCAAAGGTGTGAACACAGTTATGAAGGGAGCCGTGCGTGTGTCAAACGAGACGCACAGATTATTAAACTCCCTTAATGTATGGATCTCCTGGAGGTCAAAGGTCAATTCGCCCACTTCCAGATTTCTGAGCGTAGTAAGAGATGGGCTGAATTCGGAACAGCACACTAGCGTACTACTCTTAGTAGAAGTATGTATGATGTGCGCAGTATGCTACTTTTCTCTATGCACAGAAGACAGTTACAAATTGTATTTACAAAAAAGTTTACAGCAAGCTATGCTATCGTATTAAGCAAACATGTTTTATAGATCCAGTAGCACAGATTTATGACTCATCTTCACAGCTCTGTTGGTCAGTGAGCAGCTAAACAAACACATTAATGTGTGCGGTCAAACCTCCCCATCCTAGTCACTTAATGGTTTGTTTCTAAACACACAAGCGAGAGAATAAAGACAGACTCAACGTATAACACTTTCATTTAAACATCAGAAAAGAGAGAAAAACCAAGATACTATATAATAACAAAAAAAATAAAATAATAATAACTATAGATATAGAGGAGAGAATGAGAGACTAGATATGTAATAATTATACAAATAATATTATATATAATATAATAATATATCTGATATAGATATATATACAGAACATATAACTAGAATATTATTTTTCCAAATACTTTTCCCTTTTCAGTTTTTATTTGTAGTAATTTGTTATGGCCTTGTATCTGTTTATCATTTAAATGTCTCTATTTCTTTTTTATATTAGTTTAGTAGTTTGAGTACTGTCACTTCAACTTATTTGAGATTGAGTTTACTGTTTACAAAATAACACTATAATCATCACAAGTTTTTTTTTTTTTTTTTTTTTTTTTTTTTTTTTTTTTTTTTTTTTTTTTGTTTTTTTTTTTTTTTGTTTTTTTTTTTTTTGTGTTTTTTTTTTTTTTTTTTTTTTTTTTGTTTTTTTTTGTTAAATCATAAACTGGACTAATGTAGAGACGTCATGTGCGAAGTGTAATTTTAATAGTATTTAAATAAGTTTAGCAGAGAGAGAGAGAGAGAAGACTATAATATTTTCTGATACTTTATGTTTCATAAACTGTTTTAACAATTTATTCATTCTTGGGGTTTTTAATATTTCTATTTACCTTTAGCATTTTTATTTCGGTAGTAATATTCTGAAAGTAATATTTTTTCAAATAATTATTAGTCATATATAGATTTTAGCAACAGTTTTATTCAAATGCAACGTGAATACTATTAGAGCATTCATTTGGTTTTATTTTAAAGTTTTAGTAATTTTATTTTGTGCTTTTGTCATTTTTATTCATTTTTGTATATTTAGCGTACCATTTTATTTCATCTTGAACTTATTACATTTAAATTAGTTGCCAAGGAACCATTTCTGCTTAAGTTTATCCTCTAATATATTTTATTTTATCCCAGCTTTAATTCAATTAACCAAAACGATTTGTAATAGCTTTAGCTGGAATTATCTTACAGTACACACAGCACTGTTTAAAACGTGCATCAAACTTCATACTGCTTAACAAAATACTTTTAAAGATTAGTATTCCAAAAAAGAACCCAAGATGAATCAGATCAAATGACAGATCAGACTTGCCGTCTAATAAACTTCATCATTCAGAGATTCAAAATATTAAGAGGAACAAAACGTTCCAGACTTTGCATAAACATGCCTTATCTGTGCGTTCATTGCTTTATTAAAATGTATTGGCAATGGGCCTCAAAAGATCATCTCATAAGCATGAATTAATGTATTATTATTTTCTGTAATTTGTGCATTGTTGAGTTGTTCCACCCCGATGTTGAACAGCAATGAAACAGGATTGTTTTGAGCTGCAGGTCAGAGGTTATGTGTGTAACGTTTGCTCAAAAACCTGAAAACAAATGTTTGATTAGTGCTTTTGTCTGGACGGCAGCCTGTTTTTAAACCGTCCCGACCTCCGATTCTTGTCATGCTTTTGGTTGAATTGTTTGATCCATCTTGATTATGTTGGTTTACATTTGAAAGGCTGGTTTTAATGTTTGAAGACGAATCTTCTGGTGAATGATGCTTCAGCGGTGAACGTGACAATCTGTTTTATTGGAAACGGCCGGGAAAACCTTGCGTCAAATGACCTAATTGAAAGCATCCACTACATTTGTCTGTGTGAAGGAGACTCGTTAACGCTGGTCAGCTTCAGCCTGGCAGTTGTTTATTTGCACATGTGACTCTGATAAATGAAGCCGCTGGGATTTAGCAAGTGAGAAACATCACAAAACCTCCTAATTTTCAGGGAGAATTTAGCAGGAAAGTATTTTACGGACACACAATTCTGGGAAAATGTCCCCCGAGCATAAATAAAGAGGAATTCACATCCCACAACAATCAACAATCATTTATTTCTATTGACAAATCTGTTTTTTTTGTAATCCTTTGGTTTCTGTGAGTACACTCTTAAAAATAAAGGTGCTTCAAAAGGTTCTTCAAGCGATGCCATAGAAAAAAACATTTTTGGTTCACAGAAGATTCAGTCAAAGGTTCTTTAAAGAACCAGCTCTTTCTTACCTTTTTATAATCTGAAAAACCTTCTTTCACCACAAAGAACCTTTGTGAAACAGAAGGTTTCTTCAGATGTTAAAGGTTCTTTATGGAACCATTTAGTTTTAGACAAAAAGTTCTTCTATGGCATCGTGAAGCACCTTTATTTTTAAGAGTGTAAAAAGAGAAAATAATCATAAAATAAAGCATTTAAATCATTGGATTATGCAAAGAAAAGTAGTCCACATGACCATTTCATTTACATAAAAACTCCTTACAATCAATTTTCAGCAGAAGTTACAGTATTATGATATAGGAAAAAATGTTCCTTCTCAGATTTAGTACAAATATCAAAAATTCTTAATCAAGACACTTTAATTAGGAATGAAAATGAATCTTGTTTCTGAAAAGGATACGTTTTAATCAAGCAAGGAAAAAACATCTGTGTGGTCATAATAATAATAATAAGTATAATAATAATATAATAATAATAATGACAATTAATTAAGAAAAATAGTTTATTTTTTCTTATCCCAGAAAAAAATGCATTTGGGTCTTGTTTCCCATCTAACATCTAAACATTTTCAATCAAGACAAATATACTTGAAAGGAAAATACTTAGGAATTAAGTCTTGTTTTCTAAAATGTATCAAAAAAGAGATTTTCTTGTCTTAAGCATAACTACACGCAAAACATTTTTCAGGAGGGGGAGTGGATTATTAAAATAATTATTTTTCATATGAAATAATTTGCTTCCCAAGTACAGTTTAGATATTTGGTACGGACACTAAAAATAATTCACTTCAATTCATTAAATTAAAATTAAAAAAATTAAAATTATTACAATTAATTAAAAGTAAAATTATGAAAATGAATTAAAATTAAATTAAAATTATTAATTTGCTGTTTATTTTTGGGAGATAACAAAAATAAAGTTTTTTTCCCTTTGAATTAAATTTAGATTTATTCCTTACTGTATAGGCATAAACTCACTTAATTTTATTTCTTTTATTTTTTCAAAAACATTTTGCTTCTCAAGTAACTTCATCTTGTTTTATTGATTTTTTTT
Organism: Sinocyclocheilus anophthalmus; assembly: GCA_018155175.1. Taxonomy (NCBI): domain Eukaryota; kingdom Metazoa; phylum Chordata; class Actinopteri; order Cypriniformes; family Cyprinidae; genus Sinocyclocheilus; species Sinocyclocheilus anophthalmus. Next base: position 12,917 of record JADLZN010007038.1, read on the forward strand.
CTTATTGAAACAGAACAAAATACCAAGTTACAAAAACCCTGCCGTTTATTTTTCTGGGATTTTCCCGTTTCTTTTGAAATAAGTTATTTTTTTTGACCCCATTGGCAGATATTTTGTTTATTATTTTAAGCATTAAAAATACCTTTTAATCAGAAAATAAGATACTTTATTTTTTATTTTCATTTTGTTTTTAATTTTAGTTTAAGTTTTAACAATTTGTTATGCGTTTTTATTCATTCTTGGGTATTTTTATATTTCTATTTAGCTTTAATTTATTATTAAAATAGTATCAGTAGTTTTATTAAGATATAGTTAAAATAATTTGCAGATTAATTTTTTTCTTATTTTAAGCATAAACTTAAAAAAATAAAAAATGTAATCAGAAAAGAAGAGTTAATATCTTAAGAATTGTTTACTTCTATACGTACATAAATAAAAATACATTTACTTAATAAGCAAAAACTGAGATATAAAGTCTTTTTTGCTTTCTAAAATTTAAGCCAGTATGTTTTTTTTTTTTTTTTTTTTGTTTTTTTGTACGTGGCAGGAAATCCAACACAAGCATCAGCCAACACATCTTTGCAAAAAGGTGAAAACCCATCGGCTTTCAAATGCAAATGAAAATCAGCCATATTTAATTAATCCGTAACGCCACTTCCTTCCTGTTGGGAAACTCAACATCGTCAGTTGCAACTATTTCTGTCCTTTATCGAATTTTCATGAGCGTTTCGTACGGAAACGTGGCTGGCGATGACACATTTTCCGGGACACGTCTTCTGGGACGCAAATGGCGGTACAGTCGTGTATGCATGAGGTGTTCTCATCTCTTCACATTCAGACCTCCACTTCATCCTTCAAGCAGCGGGGGACACAAAATACGGCGAATTAATCCAACTCGTAGAAACGGCTCGTCTGAAAGGGTTTTGTGGGGACTCGGAGAGGGGGGGTGTTGTCTAAAAAGCTTTTTCACAGTGAAAACACACTGATTACGTTATTGTTGAGTGGCTTTTGATTCCCACACGAGGACCTAATGCAGGAACACCAATGAGGAGACCTCCATTAACCGGCACAGCGGGGATTAAACCTCCACCTCATCAGCGTCCCGGGACCCTCTGTGAATCGAGGGAAACGCTGGTCCGGCTCTCCAGCGCTTTTGACCGTTGCGCCTCTTTCTCGCGGCTGAATGCGGGGTTCACAGCTTGTTGTTCCAAAACAATGTGCAGGGGTCGGATGAATGAAGTCCTGGAGAACTATAGGTTTTTTCGGCATTGTTTCTGCTCCAAGGGAACGCAATTAGAGTGGGGAATTGGACGGGAGGAGGCTGCGGGATGGGGGATGAGAATGAGAAGGCTATTATCCCACTGTTAGACGTGAATGGAGAGCCCCACTCAGACGGCACAAAAGGGCCGAAGCTGAGAGGAGGCCCTGCTGAAAGAGAGCCGGCCACCGGAGCTTCGCTTCGGGAACTCATGCGCCAACGGGTTTCTCTCCAAACCCTCGTTCGGAAAAATAAAAAAAAAATCGAGAAATTCACAACAAAAATGAACATTTGCTGAAAACGTACTCACCCTCAGGCCATCTAAGATGTGGATGAGTTTGTTTCTTCATTAGATTTGGAGAAATGTAGCAATGCATCACTTGCTCACCAATGGAAGTGAATGTGTGCCGTCAGAATGAGAGTCCAAACAGCTGATAAAAACACTACAATAATCCACAAGTAATCCTCACCACTCCAGTCCATCAGTAACATCTTGAGAAGTGAAAAGCTGCATGTTGGTAAAAAAACAAATCCACCATTAGGATGTTTTTAACTTCAAACCGTTGAGTTCATAATTCAAAATATTGCTTCCTGCAGTGAAAAAGTCTGAAACAGATTAAGCAACGTTTACAAGCAAAACAGTTAAAAACAGCTTTAAACAAATATGTTTGCGGATGTTGATGTGAGAGACAACATAAGATGGACTTTTTCACTGGAGGAAGGGTTATTATGGATTATGTTTTGTCCAAAAGTGACGGATTAAATTTAAAACATCTTAATGCTAGATTTGTTTCTTACAAACACACAGCTTTTGGATTCACAAGACATTAATTGGTGGACTGGAATGGTGTGGATTACTTGTGGATTATTGTGAGGTTTTTATCAGCTGTTTGGACTCTCATTCTGACGGCACCCATTCACTGCACTATTTTATTTAAAGCAAAACTTATTATTGTTAGTATAATGTGGAAATAAATCTCATTCTTGTTACTATAAAGTGCAACATCTCTTTAAAAGCATTCCATTTTTGCTATTGTAAGCAAAAAAGAAAAAATATATACTTGCTAGTGTCAGATGAAAATGCTTTATATTATACTATATTCTTGTTACTGTAATGCAGGAAAACAAGAAAATAGAAAAGCAGCACTATTAATTACATAACACCATGATGGATAAATACTTGACATTTTATTTTATTGTTATAATTTTTTTTTTACCATTTTAATTTAATTTAAATCCATTTTATGGTGTTAAATATTTTGATTTTGAAATGTAAAAAATAGCCCTAAAAATAAGTTTTCTTTCAGCTTAACAACATGTTGCTTAATTAATTATTGATTCATGTCACTAATTTGGTAATGTTTGAATTTGAAAAAATAGAATTTCAAACCCCACCGTCTTAAAAATAAGATTATTTTTACTAATATATATATATATTTGGTGGTAAAAATAAGTAAATGGTATAAGTATTTTGGTAGCATTTTGTTGTACTGTCCTGTTCCTCATGTATATACTATGTACTTATTATAGTAATTACAATAACTGGGTAATAACTAGGAACTAACCCTTAACCTACCCATGTAGTTACCTTGTAATAACCAGCACTTTCTTGGGTAAGTACACTGTACACATACCGTAAAATAAAGTGTTACCCTTTTTTTTCTGGACACGTTCCTCGTCAGTTTTTCAGGAGATTTGCTCCTGTATTCCCACAGCAGGCGTATTTTGGGCGAAAAGTCATTTGTAAATTGGCGGCACATCCAGCGTGGCCTAAAATACCACGTTTGTGTAATCAGGCATGCTGTTCCCTTTTTCCTCCATGCTGCTGGTGACACACTACAGAGCGTTTCCAGAGGGAAAAAAGGTCAGGCCTTACGCACGCTCACCGCACACATATCAGGAAAAAGCGTTACTGTGTGGCCAAGGGGTTAAAAAAAGATTTCAGAGAGGGAGAGAGAGGAACTTCCCCGAGTATCGCAGGCACTGCGGTGAACTTTACGATACGGAGGAAAAAAACGGGGTGTCAGGCAAGAGTTATGGAAACCAAACGCCAGCTGATAATATTAGCAGTAAACGTGAAAGGTCAGCAAAATAAAACAATTATCAATCAAAGTCATGTACCTCAATGAAAAGTGTATGATTACTTTGAAACCTTTTCATTCAGAAATTTATTGTAAATTTGACATATAATTATAAAAAAGGCATGCATCACACTGAAGACCGAAATATAATTTTCTTGTACAAAGTACTTCATTGGTAATGATATGAAGAAACATGAAGGATACTAACAACAACTAGGGATGTAAAAGTTACTGCACTGTAAAAAATTATATATATACAGACAGTAAATATAGATATATATCTACATATATACCTTATATATACTGTCTATATATTTAAGTTGTAATAACCAGATTTTTGTAAACTTTCATGTTGCAACTTTGTACTGTTTTTTTAAATCTAAAATGTACTGTCAATTTCTGAGTGAAAATGGTTTCTAAACCAAATTTTTCTTCAGTGTATTTGTGTGAAAATGTCCATCTAAGTGAGGTATAAATGTAAAAAGTTGTAATTTCATTTGTTTATATACATTGTACAAAAATGACCTTGAATTTAACGGTAAAAGACTGTAAATATGCTACAGTAAAAACCTGTTAAATGTTAATGGTAAGTTCCCCTACTATATACAGGTGAAAAACTTTATTAGACATTTCATGTAATTAAAATACCGTTTTTGGAAGTGAAAAAGACTGTGTAATTTACAGTGAATAACCGTAAATTGACAATTCCAGAATTCCCTGTGTTGCATTTCAAATTTGATGTTTTTTCTTTGAAATAACTATGTTTCTTCTTAGTATTTTCTTATCAGTTTTGTATATTATGGTTGTATGTGACATCTAATGTGGTTTATTACCTGGCACCTTCTACAACACGCGACACACACACACACACAATCCACACACACACACACACACACACATAAATGAGTATTGGCTTTCTCAGTTTGTGGAATAGTTCATCATGCATCATGTGATTTCCTCATCACCTCCTGCATTTGGTGGTTATCAGTGTATTACAAAGGTACAAAACATTTCAGTACTTCAATAGGTTGTTATATTAACATTATTCAGTTAATGAAATTACGGTATTTAAATGTAAATTTAAGTTAAAACCATAAAACCTAAAATGTTTTTTTACGGTAAATTCTGGCAACCACAGCTGCCAGTTCTTACAAAAAAATTTTTTACAGTGTACGATTATTAGAGTACGTTTTGCAATTATTTTCTACTTTCAAATGTTACATTTAATTCAATGTGTTACTTATAGTTTCTTCCATTTTATTTGTGAAAATTAACTAGCAATTTCTGAGTGAAAACTGCTTCCAAATTTTTTTCAGTGTAACTACTAAAATTTTGGCGTGGTGACAAGTCTGCTAATAACTACATACGATATAGCAAATCTGTGCAGTGTTATTGTTCATATCGTTGCAAATATGTGGCTATATTATCACCCAGCTCTTTATATAAAATTGTATACATAAGTATGCACTTTATCTGCATACATACAGTCAGTAACCCCTCGCTGCCTATACACAGAGTAATGCAGTTTGCGTGTAGAGCACCAACTCCCAGGGGGCACTCAAAAAAATAATTTCGTTCTATACATAATATTAACATGTACATATCCATAATACCAATATAAACAGCATTTTACAGTGACATACAGTAGGCTAAGCAACACAACACACACGACAATTCTGGCTTAGGCACCCATTTGGCCATCCGGCCCAGGGGACTCACTAAAGTGATATTACTAGAAGGCAAATCTCAACTGCTTGAATGCCGTAATCGTTCGCAAATGTAACTAGCCTCTAATCTGTTTATATGCAACTAACAGCATGGAAATATGAAGATATTTAAACATTAACGTTAAGACTTTATGTCACGCTGCTTTGAACAATGTGAAAAGTGCTATTAAAAGAATCCGAAATCTGACAGGTAGATCTACCAGAATCGAACATCTCTGAAGTTGGCAATTTCACCCTACAAATCAGCGCATGCAGCCCCGTTTGGGCCTGTATAGTGGTAGTGGAATGGGTCTAGCAGTGGCGTGGCATACAGACCAGCCCTGTTAATAGTTTCCAGGCTGGTCATGAACCACTTCCTAAATGAGGCCTGTGTTTCTGACCCCAAGGCCCCTGCCCTGTCTGGGGCAACAGAGCCGCAAACACACACGCGCTCACCTGTTTAATGCATCTACAGTCTGCAGGCCGCACACGAGTCAAGCGCTTCTCAGCTGCTGCTGTTTCCAAATCAAAATAAACTTCATGACTGAACGTGCAATAGGAATCCTAAATAAGATCCTCAAGAATGACAAGATAATGGAGAACATTTTCATTTAATCATTTAGCAGACGCTTTTCTCCACAGCGACTTACAAATGAGAACAAATGGAGACTTGTGTAACAACTTTCTCAGATGACTCTTGGTTTCTCAAGAGTTTCAGAAAAGATCTCAATATCAACTCAAACAATTCTCATCACATTGCAAAACATGATTTTCTTACTCAATATTTTGTCATTTTTTAGTAAAATATTTAAACATTCTTAAATCAAGATGCACTTATTCATAAATTGTTAATATCTCCCAATGTGGTAAGAAAAAAAACGGGAAAACTTAAGTTTATTTTTCTTAGCCCATTGGCAGATATTTTTCTCGGTTTAAACTAAAAATCTTAAATCTTAAATCTCACACTTCCTCAAAAGTTTCAGAAAAGATCTCAACAATGCCAAGATACTGAAGCTAGCGATCAAAACTCAATATCAACTCAAGCATTTCTCATCACACTACAAAACATGAATTTTGTCTGGTATATCAAGCAAAAAATATAAAAAAAATCTTAAATCAGAAACATGTATACATAATAAATGGGGTGAGAAAAAAAATGTTTCCGCTTTGATTTAAGTTTATTTCTTAGCCCATTGGCAGATGTTGATGATTTATGTATACATGTATCCTAATGAGAAATGTTTTAGTTGATATTAAGATATTTTACTTGTTTATATACTCAATAAAAATAAATAAACCCTTAATATCCTAAGTCATAAATGCATCTTGGTTTAAGAATTTTAAAGACATCTGAAGAGAAAATACAGAGAAAGTAAATCTATTTTTCAGTGTAATGTGAGTTGATATAGTGATTTTTTTTTTGTCCTTGTTTCAAGTATAAAATTACTTTTTAAGATTTTGATAATTTTGTCAAAAACTGACTTAATATCCTAAATCAAACATGTATCTTGAGAATGTTTAAATATCTGTACCAGAAAACGAGACAGATGGTGAGGATTATTTATTTATTTGCTACGTAATGATAAATATTTGAGTTGTAATTAAGATGTTTTTTCTTTATTTTAAGTATAAACTCACTTAATTTTGAAACATTTTTCAGAAAACAAGTCTTAATGAGTGCCAGTCAAACAATCTTTGTTTAAGAATAGGTAGGTTCACATAGGTGAAAACAAGAAAAAAAGTGAGTTTTTGCAGTATGATAAGAAATGTTTGAGTTGATTTGAGATTTTTCTTTGTTTCAAGTATAATCTTAATTTTGATAGTACTGTTTAAAAAAAAGACCCAATATCCCAAGTCATTAATGTATCTTGGAAAAATGTTTTGTACTGGAAAATAGAAAAAAAATACTAATTAAGAAAATACCGTATGAAAACTATGGAGTCATTTGTGTCTCGTTTGTATTTCTACTACATTATTTTAAGAGAAACATCTGAGACCAAGCTGATACTTAATCTAAACATACCTATGAATTGCACTAAGCTATTTAACAGCAACAAGTTGGCAATCGTCATTGGAAACTGATCTTATCTGGAGTCCAGGTGCTCTATTTGGAGGCCTGTTGGACGATAAAGCACATCTGAAACTCTCTGAATGGCTCTACACCACCCAAACCACAGTTCTGGGAGACATAGAGTCAGTGGTCACGCGCTTGCGTGGAGTAAAGGCCGGATTACCCGTGTTGGGGTGGCCGCTGGTCCCTCAATGCCTCAGACCCAACGGAAGGCCCCTGAAGGGATTTCCTGACCTTAGTTCAAAAATAAGGCACTTTAACGACCATTTCTCCAGCGGTGAATTTCAGGGTCTGTCAAGAGGCGTGGCCGTGTGAGTCAACATCTCCTAAAGAGAATCACCACGCTTGGCTGGCAAAACCACAGGGGTCCGTACCCAGTTAACAGGGAACGCTTTCAGAACTTTGGCAATGTTCTGGTAATTTTCTCTCAAAGTTCTCACTCCCCCAGTAACGTTCCATAGAACTCGTTTGTAAGTTAGCACATCTTAATAATTCTCAAATCCTTAGCCACAAAACATTATTTATACGTTCTTCATCAAGGTTTTTTCCAAACTGTTGATGACTCGCCTTTCTTGGTTTTTACTGTTACACACACACACTACCTGTTCAGAAACATTCAAAAGTAACTTCCCATACTGTTCCATTATTGGTCGCAGAACCAGTGTTTTTAAATAATAAAAAAAACTGGATGATTTGAAATAACGTTTTCATTATTAACGGAACATTCTTAGAACATATTTTTGCTAGCTAGGTAATGACTTTATTGAGAGATGTTCAGCTAAAAGGTTTTAGAAAAAAAATTCCATGAATGATGTTTAGAAAACATACAAAAGTAACATTCCCATAATGTTTGAAAAATAATAAGTTTTCCCATAACCTTCCATACAAACATAAGAAAAAAAATAAATGTAAAACATTTTAAAAACTGGGATGTTCGAGAACCTCAAACAAAGTGTTACAATTTTCATTACTTTATGGGAACATTAGCAAAACATTCTTAGAACATATTTTTGTTAGTTGGGTAATGACTCGATTGAAGAAAACGTTCAAAACATTCAAGAAAAAACGTTTCATGAATAACGTTCGGAGGACATTCAAAAGTAACTCCCAAAATATTTGCAAAACGATAAAAATGGAATGTTCTCTCAACATTTGCATAAAACATTTTAAAAACTGAACATTCAGAGAACATTCAAAAATAAGGTTTTCAGAATGTTCGTGAAACATTCTTAGAACATTTGATGAATTTCTAATGAATTTCTTGATAGACGTCCCGCTAAATCGTTTCTGGAAAAAAAAGTGTTCCATGAACAATGTTAAGAGAACATTTAAAAGTAGCACTCCTATCAAGTTTTCTAAATGATCAAATGGAATGTTCCTTTACATTCACAGAACCATGTGTTTTTAAAACATTTAAAAAACTGGACGTCTTGAATGCCCAAAGAACATTCAGAAATAAAGTTTTCATATCTTAATGGGAACGTTAGCACAACGTTCTTAGAACATATTTTCGTTGGCTTGGTAATGACTTGATTGAGAGACATCCAGCTAAAACATTTCACGAAAAAAACGTTCAGAGAACATTCAAAAGTAATGATCCAAAAATGTTTGCCAAGTGATAAAATGGATTGTTCGCATAACCAAAAGATAACTTTTTTGAACGTTCACAGAGCATTCTGAAACAATATTTACTTTCTCTAATGGGAACGTTACCGAAAAGTTCTTAGAACATACTTTTGTTATTTGGATAATGACGTCCTGCTAAGACATCTCGTTTTAGTAATGTTCCCATAATTTTCGCAAAATGATAAAATGGAACGTTCCCTTAACGTTCTCAAAACCAATGTTTTTAAAACATTTAAATGTTTTGATAACTCAAAGAATATTCAGAAATAACATTTTTATTATTTAGTGGTAACATTAGCAAAATGTTCTTAGAACATATTTTTGTTAGGTAATGATGAATCTGCAGTGCTACAATAAATCGTGTACGAGAGGAGCCGTTTGCACGTGTTCGAGATTCTGCTTTGCTTTGTGTATTTTCTCTTTCACGTCTGTCTTCCTCTCAGCAACCGGCGGTGTGGTAGATCTCTGTGCTTTGGCCTTCAGATCGGGCCGCACATTGCGTGAGACTCGATCGTTGCTCGCTGGTGTATGTGACAGAGGTCGTCAACATAGCATTAATTAAGACCCAAAAACAACAAAGCCCAAACAATAAACACCCATCCGCAAAAGCCACTACTGCCTCCCCGACCCGACCGGGGCTCAGCCAAAGAAAGTAAATACAGTAATACGTTCAAGATTTGTTTTCCCTCCGCCCAGAGAGCGGCTCTTTGTGGGGCTTTAAGTGAAAAGTGTTATTCAACAGATACAGCCGTACGATTGTCATTGCACGAAGAGGCATCGAGAGGATCGAGTTCCTTACGGCATGCTGGCGGCGTTCCTCTGCAGATGTGCAATTTGGCACCTCGAGCCATTTCTCACATAACCACTTAGTTGGGGCACCACGATCAATGGTTCCTTTTGGTACTTTTCAAGTAGCATATCAGCATGCATTTGTGTTGACAGCTAATGATAGACATTGCAGGACGAGTCATTCAGCATTTTCTGCACAGCCAGTACAGTTAAACCTTCAAACAACTCAAGCCCAGATTCTCGAAACACACGCTAATCCTAAACCAACCCTAACTGGAAGTTTGACATCAGTAGATTCTGTCAAATGGTTCTGGGTGGCATTTGAGTGATGGGTTTCTGACTTTAGTTAGCTCCAGTTGTGATCCAGCTGTCAAATTTCACTCCTGTTTATCCCTCCATTGCACTGCCCTGGGAATACATGTAAAAGTGAATGTGACTAATAAAGAATATATATAATAAAGGTTGTAAGATGAGCCATCATCATGTTTGCCTTCTTGTTAAAGTTCACAGCATGTCCAATAATGACATTTTACAAGCTAAAGCCTGATTTTTTTTAGCTATAAACTTACATTTTCTACATTGAACATTACTTTAAACATTAAAAACCTACATTTGTACTCATTTCAAGCATGTGGAACTTAACAAATTTTACTTAAGATTGTTTTTTATATTTATATTGAATCCTCATATCGAATACTACGTACATTTCAGAGAGATTACGAATATTACTACATTTAATAAAGAATGAAATGTATAAATATTTAATACACCATTATTATATTGTTTCAATTTTTCTTTCACAATAAAAATTAAATAAAAGTAGTTTTTTAATAGTTGTATTTAATAAATAAAATTCGTTTTTAAAAAATAGTAAATTTTATTTTTATTTATATAATTCACCACAAAACTAATTTCAAGTGGCCTTTGCTCAGAGCTGGCAGTAACTTTACTCTATAACTAATACTTAATTTTTACATTGAATCCTCATAATATTAATCCTCCCCCCCCCCCCCTACCCCCCCCGAAAAACATGTCCCACTAAATAAATTCCAAGACACTTAACTTGACAATGCTATGTCCCAGCATCAACAAGCAAGAATAAAATTTGTATTAGAATTTTGGTAGTTTTTAAGATCGGTTTATGTAGACGTAATGTGTACACATAAAACCGTAACTTTCTAGTCTATAACATATTTTGGTAAAAATTTCTCAATGGTAGTATAAAACAACACCCTTTTTACCCGGTCAAAAACAGGCGCGTTCACACACCGCCCATTCTTGCGATGTCCCCTTTTAAATGCTAATGACCCACTTGCTCCACCCCGCTCTCTCTACCGGCGTTCTGTAGCACTTTGGCCGCATGTTAGCTGCGGATTGCTAACAGTGCTCATTAGAAAGGCATTATGCCCAACATTCAATAAAAACCTGATACCTCTTCTTCTTCTGTAGGTGAAGCTGGACACCAACCCCACATTCACAAGCGATACAGAAACCCATTTAGATCGATCGAGAGGACGCTTTTCCTGCAAACAAAAGTAATCCTCTGCGTCCACAGCGCTCAGATTGTCCCACACATGACGACTGCTGTTTTCATAGTAATCCACAACAACACCTCAATCGGTAGGAGTCCATCTCGTGTCTACATCTCTCCCGGTGAAACCAATGCGGACTGAAGCGTCACTCATGGCGGGCCTGTTTTAAAACGCCAGCTGTCAATCAACTATCGTTGGAGGGGCCTGTGCAGAACTACGTCACTCTGCCAAGAACTTTAGAACAAGCCTGATCTGACAAAAAGATCATTATTATTGGGGATTTAAAAAAATAAAAAAAAGAACTGGGTGGATTTGTATCATTATAGGGTGGTTGTGTACACACACTGCCAACACACATTTCAGTTCAAACAACATGTAAAAGTGAATTTTGCATCCGATGACCCCTTTAAATATTAAATATGACATAAAATAACCAAAACTATTTAACACTTTGTTTTAAAAAAAATGCTTGAAGTTGGCCACAGGTTTACTTACTGTATGAAATATTATCATAGAGTTAAGTAGAGTTCCCTTAATTCTAAATGTCATGTAAAAATCAATTTCATGTAAATCTGGTCATTTCTTCAGCACATGATGTTGGGAACACTTTTTCCCAGTGTGCATGTGTCTATTCTTGTTCTGCTAAGCTTGTACGATGCAAAATGTCTGAAAGTATCTCTAAACGTACAGTAAAACTTCTTGAACCGCCTGTGAACGAGTATATATGAACGAGTCCTTAAATGAGGAGAGACGATCGGACAGTTTTCATCTGGTGGACAATAAGATGGATTAAGTTAAGTTATATGTCAATTTGAGAATTCAGTAGGTTATAGGTGCGCACGCGTGCGTGCGTGTGTGTGTGTGTGCTCTCTTTGGCTTGACTGTGATTGAATCACCTCATAAGTGAAATACCAAACCGGGTGCAATCGTCAACCGCAAACCAACACTGCGGTCCAAATGTTTTTCCAACATGGCATGTATTTATCCGAAACATATTGGGATTTAAAAAAAAAGGGTTTTTCATTTCCATGACACTGGAAAGAGGGCAAAGGAGGTGGCTGTTGGCCCTGAGAAGGAACATGACTGCTTTGAGACCACTTTACAATCCGTCATAGTACATCCCGTCGCTCGCTCGCCGCCACCGAATTCCCGCTGGAGGAACAGCGTGTGACGAATCGTTCCTAAAATGTTACTCGCAGGTGCCAGAGCATAAACGAAATGCTGGCACGAACGCAAGCCCGCCACTTTATTATGTCTGTTTTTCCATTGGGACGAGGAGCATCTTCTTTGTGATTCCCGTTATTCATTCAAGGGTGCAGCGGGAGTCTGTCTTTCTCTCGCTCCTGAAAGAAAGCCTTCACGCCAATGGAGTGAATTCAAAGTCGTTGATAGACTTGTCGAGGTCTTTGCGTCCTTTTTGACAAAGGTAAGTAATGAGAGTTGGCCATGAGTCTGGAGGTTTCGGGGAGGCGGCGGGGGGGTTCGTTTTCAATCGGAAGGCGACGGCTGACATGGAGGCTTTTGTTGACCGAGTCAGAGATGCTTCTCACGGGCATCAGCGTGTCAAGATCGGTTACCTCTAACCACCGCCGATTGTTGCCGAGATGGATGGACCCTCTCGATTCAAATCCTTAGAGCCAAAATGGGCAAGCGTGACCACGCAACGACGGCTTAGCATTCTGGGAGCTGAATTCAGCACTGTGGGATCCATTGACCTGCGTGCCATTGTTCTACAGGTCACTTCCCCGAAACCGTAACCTCGGGGGTGATTACCATTGGAAAGCTCGGGACGGCATTCCTCCTCGACGAGCTCCATTGACTGGGATTGGCACTCGGCGCTGGGCTGCCGGAAAATTCTCCCCGATTAGCTGCCGACCCATGGAGACGGGGTTGGCTGTCGTGACCCGTGTCAGAAAAGCCATTCCGGGGCTTATGGGAAAAGACAAGCTGCTATAATGACCACCGAAGCCTCGAAAGACACGTCACGAGGGCCTATGAACGTAAACGGACAGGATTGATGCCAGTGCATTCGCATTTACACTTACACTGCATTACAGTAATACAAAATCTGCATGCACAGCAAGGGTATTATAGGTACTAAAGCCATTTAGTTTTTTAAATCCTTAATGCTACTTTTTTTTCTAGATGCATATTTTAAGTTTGTATTTAATTATGCTTATTTACTGTAATTCACAGTCTGGAATACAAATACCAAAATTCTTTATTCAGGTGAATTCGCCAAAGGCAACTTTAGCTTTTTCTCATTGGATGTATTAAAATAACTAAAACTGAAATGAATATGACAAACACCAAAATGGCTCAATGTACTAATAAATAAAAATGAATTCAAAATAATAATAAATATTATATCACAATGATACTAAAATAACACTAATACACAGAAAGCTGGTCAGATTTGTAATGGAATGTCCTATTATTCGGAACGTTCCACTTGCGTGTTTGTTTATTAAATATTTATGGTAATCTGATCATGCTTTCAGGTTATCCATTTAGCAGAAATTTCACCCCCAAATGTGATAAAAGAATGCAAATTCAATCAAGGCCTGCAAATGTGCATGAAATTTAACAGCAAGTCCACAACCTGGTGAAAAAAGTCATGAACAAACTGTTCATCCTTATCAAACTTTAGTGGATGAAATCAACAGTTTAGATGACGTTTGAGTGGAGATCCTGATGCGTTTCAGCCTAGATTTAATGCAAACTAGATTTAATGGATTCAGTGATCCAGATACCATGGCGTCAAATTGATTATAATTGAAAATATGGAATTTTATCACTTCGCAAACATTATGGGAACGTTACTTTTGAACGTTCTGAAACAAGTATTAACATTTAAAAAAATGTTAGATGAACGTCCAACTAAAACGTTTAAGATATAACACTCCATGAATGATAGACAATGATAGACAAATGATAGACAATGTTTTTGTGCTAACATTCTGAGAACATTATTAAGACCAGATTTGAATGAACGTTCCATTAATGTTACTGTAAGAATGTTTGTTCATAACTTTGAGAGAACCTTGCCAGAACATCAAGGGAAGCTTTTGCTTGAGTTCATTCTGCAGGTTTAAGCAAAACGTCAATCAATTACAGACTGCATTTGCGCAACAGAAAATAAACAACGATTGAAATTGATGAATAGACTCTCTTACGAGGGATTTAACAGCCTCTCGAATCACTTGTGCAATATAAACTGAGCAGTCAAATACATTTAATCAGTGTCTCAAATATCATAGTGTTCCTATAATGTTTCGATATCCGGGTGGGTAAAGTTCTGCCACTTTGCTGTGTGGAGGGTTTTCAAACGTTCAGAATCATGTTGGTGCTTTTTCTCTGGCATGAAGCCTGTAATCTAAAAGATTTATGTCACTCACCGCCCCTGTGCTTAAGAACCTTTCTAATATTCCAGAACATAAAAATGTAATTGCCCCACATATCAGAGCTACAGAAGATATTGGTGTACTTGTTTCTGACCAGAAAAACAAATTGGTTTCTATGGAGACGCTCACCACTTATACAATTTACAGACCAACTCACAGCTCTGGTTTGGCTTTTGCACGCTGGTGGAATCGTCTGACTGCTATTTTGGCATCTGGTCTGAATTGTGGAATCCGCATGTCGTGTTTGGGTTCACATGCACATCTCGCAGGATTTCGATGCACCTGGGTACAGAGAACAGAATACAGTCAAGGCTTTCTCCTGCTCTCAGGCCAGCAATGCAAACGTCCACTTTCTCTGCCGTCATCTCTAAATCACCACAGCAATTATATATATTTATACATAAAAATAAATCGATTTATTTCAATATTTATATATAACTTATCTGTATAAATTAATAGACTATCAGTATAATATATTAATATTTTTCATTTTACATCTATATTTTACTTTTTTTAATCCAATGTCAATGCAAAACTGTATGTGTATATACACATATGCACTCACAATAAATATTTAAATACATTACAATTTAAATACAAACCCGATTCCAAAAAAGTTGGGACACTGTACAAATTGTGAATAAAAACAGAATGCAATGATGTGGAAGTTTCAATTTTCAATAGTTTATTCAGAATACAACATAGATGACATATCAAATGTTTAAACTGAGAAAATGTATAATTTTAAGGGAAAAATAAGTTGATTTTAAATTTCATGGCATCAACACATCTCAAAAAAAGTTGGGACAAGGCCATGTTTACCACTGTGTGGCATCCCCTCTTCTTTTTATAACAGTCTGCAAACGTCTGGGGACTGAGGAGACAAGCTGCTCAAGTTTAGGAATAGGAATGTTGTCCCATTCTTGTCTAATACAGGCTTCTAGTTGCTCAACTGTCTTAGGTCTTCTTTGTCGCATCTTCCTCTTTATGATGCGCCAAATGTTTTCTATGGGTGAAAGATCTGGACTGCAGGCTGGCCATTTCAGTACCCGGATCCTTCTTCTACGCAGCCATGATGTTGTAATTGATGCAGTATGTGGTATGGCATTGTCATGTTGGAAAATGCAAGGTCTACCCTGAAAGAGACGACGTCTGGATGGTAGCATATGTTGTTCTAGAACTTGGATACACCTTTCAGCATTGATGGTGCCTTTCCAGTTGTGTAAGCTGCCCATGCCACATGCACTCATGCAATCCCATACCATCAGAGATGCAGGCTTCTGAACTGAGCGCTGATAACAACTTGGGTTGTCCTTGTCCTCTTTAGTCCGGATGACATGGCGTCCCAGTTTTCCCAAAAAGAACTTCAAATTTTGATTCGTCTGACCACAGAACAGTTTTCCACTTTGCCACAGTCCATTTTAATTGAGCCTTGGCCCAGAGAAAACGCCTGCGCTTCTGGTTCATGTTTAGATATGGCTTCTTTTTTTGACCTATAGAGTTTTAGCTGGCAATGGCGAATGGCACTGTGGATTGTGTTCACCGACAGTGTTTTTTGGAAGTATTCCTGAGCCCATGTTGTTATTTCCATTACAGTAGCATTCCTGTATGTGATGCAGTGCCGTCTAAGGGCCCGAAGATCACGGGCATCCAGTATGGTTTTCCGGCCTTGACCCTTACGCACAGATATTGTTCCAGATTCTCTGAATCTTTGAATGATATTATGCAATGTAGATGATGATAACTTCAAACTCTCTCTATTTTTCTCTGAGAAACTCATTTCTGATATTGCTCCACTATTTTTCGCCGCTGCATTGGGGGAATTGGTGATCCTCTGTTCATCTTGACTTCTGAGAGACACTGCCTTTCTGAGAGGCTCTTTTTATACCCAATGATGTTGCCAATTGACCTAATAAGTTGCAAATTGGTTCTCCAGCTGTTCCTTATATGCACATTTAACTTTTTCCGACCTCTTATTGCTACCTGTCCCAACTTTTTTGGAATGTGTAGCTCTCATGAAATCCAAAATGAGACAATATTTGGCATGACATTTCAAAATGTCTCACTATCAACATTTGATATGTTATCTATATTCTATTGTGAATAAAATATAAGTTTATGAGATTTGTAAATTTATTCCATTCCTTTTTTACTCACAATTTGTTTTTACTCACAAATTTCCCAACTTTTTTTGGAATTGGGTTTGTATTTATGAATATGTCATTATATATTTATTCTATTCTATATTTAGAATTTCCTACGTTTTAACTAAATTAGATATATTAGATTTAACGACAGTATACAATTATAATAATGCAATTTTAATCATCATTTTTTTTATAATAAATGGTTTAAAATGATTAAAATTGCACTTATTTACACACACACACAGGCATGTAAAATTGTTTATTCTGTAATAATTATATACAGTATAGGGAGAGAGTGCATAAATATTAATTGTGCAATACTGATAAATGTTAAAGTGAATAAAAAAATTTACATTTATTCAAATGGTACCTAGTGGACCATATGGTCACTTTTGGTATAATTTAAAAGCAAAATATAACTATATTATCTCAAATAAATGTTTACAAATATATTTCAGCAAGAATAAAAACAACTTTCTTTATGCCAATATTTTCACTGTTTTTGTAATATTTTCCATCATGTTCTAAAATTTATATATCTATATTATCTATATATAGTATATCTATATGTTCTATTATATATAATAATATATAATTATATATAATAATATATATATCTATTTCTACTATTTTGTGGCTAATATGGCCAATGAACTTGTGACACTTCTAATTCCTACATAAAAGCATAAAATGCAAAACCAGCTACATACCATCAGTGCAGCATATAACATTCACAAAACAGCACTGAGAATCAAATGTTTACATTTGCAAGACATAAAAACCATATGATCATCAAATCATTAAGAACATGAGCAGCGGGCAAGTGACAGTTCTGTCAACAGACTCGAACTCTTTCACAGGCCATCAGGCCAAACCTACTGTTGAGCCCTGATGTATTTCATGTCTTCTTCTGCTCTTTTCATGCCCCTGTCATCAGAACAGATGCTTGCTGGGTTTTAGTCATGTCTCATTGTGGGTTCGGAGAGCTCTGTCTGTGTGTGTGTGTGTGTGTGTGTACGTCTGGCTTGATGTATCTGTCAGATGCTAACACAGCCTCTCATTCACCACCGTCTGACAGATGTCGCTAATTTACTCATCCTGGATCAGATTAAGAGAAAATCATCACTCCAGGCCTCTATTCAGATGACGTCTCACAAAACTGACCTGAAATCTGAAAGGTAAGATGTATAGAAATGTTAAACAACCAACAATAATTTGCAAACTCAACAAATTTCGCCGTTATAAATCGAAAATATAGATCATTTACAGTACATGAGTCATGTCATTCATAACTGATTAGGACGAGACCGGAAACATAAATGGAGCTGTTTTCGCCATATTAGCCATATAATTACTTTTCTTTTTTTAATATTACAGAGAGAGAAAGAGAGAGGGTAGTATGTCTGAATTCATAATATTCATAAAACGGCAGGCAAAAAGTACCCGGATGACCTACTACTTCTGGCGCGACTCTGAATTGTGCATCTGATGGACACTTACTATTTTTACTATTTTAATGGTTGCAAAGTGATGACTTACTTAAAAGAAGAACCTACTCAGAGAGTGTGCAATTTTGGACACAGCCTTGACATAAAAGCTATACTCGAAGAAACATGCATGTACAGTTGGGCCACATGCTTTTATAACATCGGCTGATGAAATGTGAAGATGTGGCGAGCATCTGTTTCTGGCTAAAAATGTATTTTACAGCTGTTGCGGGAACCCAGTATGTGTCTTCCCCTAATCTATTCATCTATTCATGGATTTTATGACAATGAAACTCCATAAAGCACCGAAATATCAGGTTCTGAGTTTACTTTGGACCGGTGAAACAGAAAAGATCATTATAATTAGACATTTACTCTGTTTTTTAATCAGCATGCGGGCCAAGTGACAGGACACATCAGATTCATGGAGAAAGGTCATGATCTATCAAAGGCAATCGTTGGAGATTATTAGGCCTATAGTTTTATGAGGGTGCTTTGCCTGCGTTAACCAATGATCTTTAGGGTAGTTTTGGTTTCTTACAGAAGTTGGTCTTTGATCAAACCCCAAACACTAAGGCTTAAAAATGAAATGAAAATGTGCTGGAAATGTGCTCACCTTCAGGCCATCCAAGATGTAGATGAGTTTGTTTCTTCATCAGATTTGTTTTTTAGTTTTTTTCCCTTTTCTAAGATATAGAAAGACGAGTAAGGCAGCTTGGAGGCACAGCATAAACTTTATTTAAAAGAAAATAAAATAAATAAATTACACAAATGTTAAATTAAGTAAAAATCAGCAAACACTTTGGAACCAAATAAATGAGAAACGACCCTGCTGAAAAAAACAGTAGACACCATCACAAAATGTTCTAATGGTTTTTACTGGTTTATATGGAATTGCATTAGTTTTAAGGGTAGTTCACACCAACAAATGAAAATTAAACCTGTTATTTACGCACCCTCACCAGCTAGGTGTATGTGATTTTCTTCTTTCAGACAAATCCAGTCGGGCTTATATTAAAAATTGTCCAGGCACTTCTAAGCTCTATAATGGCAGTGAATGGGTGTTTCTGTTCAACAGTCCAAAACACGTTAAATAAAGCATGCACATCCATAATAAAACGTGCCTCACATGGCACCGGGGGGTGAATAAAGCCCTCCTGTAGCGTTTTTGTAAGAAAAATATATCCCCGATTTTTCACAGTATCAACACTTTTTCTATATGCATAAGCAGTTCCGGCAGATGGCGGAGGACTCGGCGTTTGTATTAGTGACGAATGCAGAGGAGAGAGCAAAACAAAACACCAGTCATGAATTAGAACTACAAACCGAGGATTTGTAAAGAAAAACGTCGGAGGATTTCAATATATGCCAAGAGGAGACTGGTTTTCCTTTGCTAAAGTAAGGAAACTTTGCTTCTTTTGCTCCTGTAAACAAAGTCGTGAGACTAGCATATCTCAGCCGGTACTCCTACGTCTTCCGCCGAACAGCTTCCGCTATGAACAGTCCAAAGTGAGAGAAAAGTGATTATTACATTGAATATGGATATTTTTCTTACAGAAACGCATCGATTCGCTACAGGAGGCCTTTATTCATGCCCTGGAGCCGTGTGAGGCACGTTTCATTATGGATGCGCTCACTTTATTTAACGTGTTTTGGACTGTCAAAGAGAAACACCCACCCACTGCAATACGTGTGTTTGCGGAACGATTTATGTTATAATACATCATGTACACTCACTAAACAAAGAGTGACAGCTTTTTAGTGGTTATGAGCACTCTTTGCAAGCTTTCTAGTCAATAATCCATTTAAAATGTAGCCTAGAACTTTGTTTTTTTTGGCCACACACACGTTGCAAAGTTTCGGGAATGCCCGTCAGTATTTTATGCCCCCCCCCCCCCCCCCGGGATTCACTCTCGAAGTTGCAGTGACTGACATAGTGATAACCGCAGCAACAGACAGGACAAAATATGTGAAAATGTGCATTAAGCCTGGAGCACCCTCACTCATTTCAGAAGCACCCTCTGTGATTATTTCTGGAACCTGGTTGATACACTTATTGTATAACTATATATAAAAACAACAAAATACAAATGCACTAGATAAAATTATTTAATAAATGCATATTTACAATTTAAGGACTTAACTAAAATAAGTATTAAATAACTAGAGAAGGCTGACTATAATGAGCTTGCTTCCATTTAGTGAGATAAGTACTCCTCACCTGAATTAGAAAAAACGTTGACAACGTTTGAGCATGTATACACGCAATATCTGAGCGAGAGCAGAGCCCATTCATAAAAGAACAATATTTAAAAGCACATGTCCAGTTTTGTGTGAGTGAAGGAAACCGCTTGGGAGTGGAGAGATTCGTCCTCGGGCACATGGATCGCGTAACATTATGCGCTCTCGACATTGTCATTAAGATCACACTTTAGAAACCGCCTAAAATTAAGTATAAAGAAGAGAAGAAAGCGGCCTAGGCAGCTGCCTACACATGCCAGGATCCGCCACTGCCAGATGCAGTTAGAAATTTACTAAAACAAGCCTATCGCAAGACATCTGGTAGGGGGGGCACCTGGGGTGGCCAGCCAAATTTCAGGTAGACACGCCCTTGCTAGGATGGCTCGAGGGTAAGTAAAACACAGGCTAATTTTAATTTTTGGGTGAACTAACCCTTTAATGGAACTGAATGGACCCTGTGGTTCTCACGTTAATTGGTCGTCCTTCATGTGGCTTGGTAAGGGGTCATATGATTCTATTTAAATTTTTCCTTTCTCTTTGAAATGTTACAAGCTCTTGGGTGTGCATGAAGAATCTGTAAAGTTGCAAAGACTAAAGTCTCAAATCCAGAGAGATATTCTTTATAAAATTTAAGAGTCAACCACGCCTACTTAAAGCGGCTCGTTCTAACACGCCCCAACATTTCTACCTCACTATGTGGAAATATTTGTATAACGCCGCCCAAATGTTCACGCGCAAAGAAAGAAGGTTTAACTTTATTTCTCACTGTATTATTGCTGGCCGCGGCCGCCATGTCGTGAATACGGCCCCTTTTTTTTGTGTGCTTCCTTTTGAGCGAAACTACTTTTTTTGGTCTTCCAAAAGAGAATGATATCTGTTTTGTCATGCCTGGAGCTGATCCGTGCTTGCCGCTGAGGAAATACATCAACTTTGCAATGTGGATCGCCGGATCGGCTTTCACCACGGACGAAGCGGAGTCCAGCCTGGGGTCGTCACATGTGGTTGCAGCTCCTTCGTCGAATCCGCTGGCCGCTCTGTTCTCAAGCCCGCCTCCTCTGCTCACTCTAGCCCGGCCTCAGCTCATACTAAGCCGGGGCTTCCGCTAGGCCGCAGTGTTTTTCGTTGTAAAAGTGAAACTACTTTGTTTGGTCTTCAAAAGAGGACGATTACTACAATCATTGATTACGTGGTATTTACAACACTGTTACCATAACAGTTTCAACCCAAATTCCAGATGGGACAGGCACATTTGGAGGACTGTTTACTTATCCTGGGAGAGTAGACTACAATGACGGCTGTTCTGACCTCACAGACTGTAAGTATGTTTTCATTTAAAGAATTTGCCACTGACATTCAAACGTGATGTTTTGGGCAAGTGTAGAGTAGCAACTTGTTTGTTTGTAATTCTCCGAGTCCACAATGCAGCAGGGTTTTATGTTTAACCTGTGCGATGTAACGCCAACGCGTAAAAGAACCGTAGAAGATTATAATCAGCATTATTCCCCACTGGATGCAAAAATCTTCGTTTGTAATGGTTTTAAGTTTTTGCTCGTCGCTCCGGCACGGCATCGGCATCAACAGTGTGTGAGGGGCGTAACATTTCCTTCACACTCTTGAGGTATTCGGCCAATCACACACTGGATAGCTGGCCCATCACAGCACACCTCGCTTTTCAGACCGTTGAACGTTGTAATAATCGATGCGTTTCAGAAGGCGGGGCATAGAGGACAAACAATAAATGTACAGTATGTGGAAAAAATTTTTTAACCTTAAACCGCATAAACAAATTTAATTACACCAAATACACAAAATAATCTTTTTAGCAGCATCATATGACCCCTTTAAAACCAATAAATCCTAATGGAATATGTCCCAAAACACACTATAATTTTTTTTAATGGTTTTAATGGTTAAAAGTTGATTGTTTGTAATGTTTGTAATGGTATTTGTAGTGTAAACCATTAGAATTTTTTGTGATGGTTCTATTGTTTTGTTTTTTTTCATGTTTAAAAAACTTCCAAAATCACCTTAGATAAACGTCAAAAGTCAACAGGCTTTTCAAAATCCCAAAAATTGCCGAACAGGCGCTTTTGCATCTCGTTTCGAAAACTAAATCATCCGCCATCGTCTTGTCTGTCTAACCTCACTCTTCTTTTCAGTCAACTCGACTCAATCTCCACACGTGATAAATAAAATCTGATCTGTGATATGACTGTCATATGCACTGAGCAGCCGCATTCAGTTTTAATTGTAGTGTCTGTTCTCTAACTGAACTAAATTATTTTAGCAAGCCTAAACAAATCCATCAAGACTTTTTTAACTTCAAACCTTAGTTTCCAGCTAAAATATCATTAAATTGCTTTCTCCAGTGAAAAAGTCGCCTCTTCTGAATCAGGAGAGAAATCTGCACAGATCAAGCACTGTTTACAAGCAAAAACAGTCCAAAACAGCTCTAAACAAATATGCCAGTGGATTTTAATGTGAGAGGACATATTTCACTGGAGGAAGCGTTGTAGAGAATTGCACTCTATCGTACTCTAGCACACACACGTGGCATTTGAAGTTAAACCCGCCTTATTATTGATTGTTGCTTACAAACACACAGCTTTTTGCTTCTCCAGATGTTAACTGATGGACTGGAGTGGTGTGGATTACTTGTGACGTTTTTATCAGCTGTTTGGACTCTCATTCTGACGGCACCCATTCACTGCAGAGCATCCACTGGTGAGCAAGTGATGCAATGACACATTTCTCCAAATCTGATAAAGAAACAAACTCATCTACATCTTGGATAAGCTGCGATTTTAACCTGCTGGGTGATAAAACAGGTGAAAAAAATCCCACACTGAAGGAGAAAAAACATCCAGCCGACCCACGTGTCTCCATCTGTAACAAATCCACATTTAAATTCCTTACAAAATGACGCTCCTTCCCATTTGCCAAACAATTTTTCGCTTTTTTTTCTTCATTTTTTGTCTCGCGTGCTGTGCGAGCTAACCAAGATGTTGAAAATGCAAATATTTTCCAAATGTCTGGGGATTTTGTCTATGAAGTATCGAGTTTTGTGGTCTCAGCTGCGCCGCACATTGATGTTTTATCAATGACATTGGGATCGTGGCATTCGGGGCCTGAATGAGTCGGGATGCACGGCCTCCGTGTGTTTCCAGCCTTAATGAGAAGATGTTTGGACACAACTCTCCGTGTTTGAAGTCGGCTTATAATGGCGCCCTGTTGTTTGAGCAAACAAAGCGCCTGTAAGTCAAACAACAGTCGAGTATTGCGCTGTAAATGATTGCTTTGTAAACCCATGGTAACTATTTGTGTGCAAACAGCTTCACAAACATTACAAATCAGAAGCCGGTGGTCAGACTTAAAACCGATTTCTCTTCAAAGACGTGTTTGCATGTGCAGTTAAAGCTGAGAAAATGTCATTTTTTTTATACTCTGAGAAACATGAATATGAGTTACATGAGCAGATGTTGGACTCTTACAGCAAATTACCGTGATTTGTGAATGTGTCTGTGTCAGTTGCTCAGTATACTGCCTACATAGACAACTGCCTTTTAGGTAAGGATGGGATTTGTAATGATTATTTTAGTTCTTGAACAAAATGAGAACCGCTTCAAAATTATTCAATCATAGAATGAGTCATGACTGGAAAGTTGATTCACAAATGAATTCAATACAGTTTGGTGTTAGCGTGTTGCAATATAACACTGTAATACTCTTACAAGAATAACAATACACAACAGATATTGGGTAAAATAATTTTTAATTCATTTTCAATACTGAAATTACTTTTTTTACAGGATTGAATGAAATGTACTTATATTTATAAACAACAGTTCACTTGACCTGTTCATCAATAATCGAAACAAAAACACTGTGTTTATAGACATATTTTGGTATTACTAATTTTTTTTTTTAATAAAATTCTATTTTTCTGAAAAATAATATGGAAAAATCCTCTGGAAGGTTTTTTCTTTAATTTGCTGTATAATGTAAACATTTCAATATGACGCCTCAAAATAAAAATTACCTACCAACATTGATAAATGAAAATATAAATACTACATAAAATAAAATATTTTTTAATATATTTAAAAAGACATACATTCGAGGAGATGATTAAGAAAATAAAAATGAGTTGTAGAATACTTTTGAAATAGAATAGAAATGTTTCTATTATAACATACGAGTGGGAAAAACAAACAAATACAACTACCCCATTTTTAATAGAAAATTTTTATATATTATAAATGCCATGCAACATCTATTCAATACATAAATAAATATTAATTAGACAAAAAGGGAGATGGTAAATTTAACTTGATATAAGTGACTTCGGTTTTTTAATTTTACAAACAGGTGAGGAAAAAACCACAACAAAACCAAAATAACACTACGTTTATAAATAATATATATTTAAATAAATTCAGACAAAAGAGATATACATGATATATTTAGATTTTGCAATGATCATGTGCGTGGGGACAACACAACAAACAAAAAATAATAAATATAAATAATAAATTAAATTAAAATAAACCTATCCGATAAATATAAATTCAGTACAAAAGGGATGTGACAATGAATAGAAATAAAAAATTCTGACAAAAAAAAAAAAAAAAAACCTAATCATTTATTATATAAAGGTAAAACCGTGCACGTCATACTTGTGAAAAGAAACTCATGCTATTTTCAGATGGATCTGATGTGACCTGATGAAAGAGACCATGGAGAATCACGTTCATCAGAAGCACGTCCAGTGCTCTGAGACTGATGCTGTCGCTCTCTGTGTGAGGTTGGAGGGCGGTGCTGTTCACCCATTAACCCTACTCCAGTTTTACGAGCGCCGCAGCCTCGTCCACGCCAACATAAATACACGCGCCGGCCAAGCGCAGGATAATTATTTAGTGCTCAGCGGCCTCATCTCTCCCCCTCCCAGCACGCACATCCACAGCCCTATCTGTTGATCTGACATTATTTACGGTTTACAGTTATTGTCCAGAACAGAAACTTATTAAAGTGCAGTTATTAAACGTTCTCGCAGGGGCAAGATCGGCCGTAAATCTAACGTTTCCCAGAGTCCGTCGGACCCTAATGGATGGTTATGGTTATCTAGTTGAGTTGTTTGCACAAAAATGCTGTTCCCCACCAGAAAGAGACGATGTAATCGGATTTTATAAGAATTATTAAGCATCTTCGACATGCGCTGCAGTAAAGATGATTTGGATTAAGGGGTTTTTATGTGATGAACTGTGTTTTTGCGGCCTCCCTTTCAACCACCTAGTCATCTCGTGTGTCTTAAAAGTGGCGTGACGTGTGGCCAAATATGGTGTCCCATACTCGGAATTTGTGCTCTGCTTTTATCCCATCCAAGTGCACACACACACAATAGTGAACACACACCCCGAGCAGTGGGCAGCCATGGGAGCAGTTGGGGGTTCGGTGCCTTGCTGAAGGGTCTCACCTCAGTCATAGTATTAAGGGTGGAAGAGAGCGCTGGTTATTCACTCCCCCCACCGACAATTCCTGCCTGACCTGAGACTCAAACCCGCAACCTTCGTGTTACAAGTCCGACTCTCTATCTATTAGGCCACGACTGCCTAACTCGCAAGTCATCAAGTTTAAGAGCACGGCAATGTTAGGAACAGCATACTTAATAGTACAACCGTAACGCTTGTACTATTTAAATAGTTTGCAGAATATACGCCATGCAGGGTTATTTTAGTTTACTAAAACTAAAATGATAAAAAAAAACTTCTGTACTTCAATACATATCAATTGAAAAAAAAAAAATATCTAGTTGCCCCAGCAAAATTTTCTCATTTTCAAGTAGTTTTAACCTTTAGTAGTAAATAACAACAATAAATATAAATTAAACAATTTAGACCATTGTTTAAAAAGTATCAAAATAACAATACAACTAAATTTAAAAATAAATGTAAAAAAATTAAAACAAAAACTTAAACGTTTTCTTTCAGCTAGATGCCAAAGCTCATGTTATCATTTTTATTTATTTTAACTTGATGTAAAAGTAAAACAGAATAAAATTTTTTTTTAGACATTTTTAAATAACGCCAAATATTTAGAAAAATGACAAACCAACAAAATTGAGTAACAATATAAAAAGTTAATGAACAAAAATTACAACAAAAATTATATTTTAGCTAGTTGCCAACATTTCCCATTTTAATGTAGTTTAATTTGATGTACTAAAATAACTAAAACTGATATAAAATTAATGAAAACTAATTGAAAAAGAAATAAAAATGAAAAGAACACAAAATTTGCTAAAAATTAGGGCTGTCAACCGATTAAAATATTTAATCGCGATTAATCGCATGATTGTCATGATTAATCAATTTAATCACACATTTTGATCTGTTCTAAATGTACCTTAAATTTATACTTTTCAAGTTTTTAATACTCTATTCAACATGGGCATGGACAAATATGGATTATGCAAATGTATGTTTATTAGTGAAACAATGCACAACATCGAGCATAAAGACTAGACATGATTCAAAGGTCAGATGCTTTTCAAATAACTTGTTTCCACCTTGTTTCAAATACCAGGCCCCCATTACTTCTCTTTCTTTGCCCTGAGTAATTTACTTAAAGGTTCATCCTGTGCAAGGGTTCAATTTCCTTCCGTTTGTGTTACAACTGATTGTGCCATAGATAAATCCTGAAGTTGCAAAGACGAAATCTCAAAACCAAAAGAATTCTTGCTCAAAGTTAGACTCTGCCACGCCGCCCCTAAAAACGGCTCGTTCTAACACGCCCCCACATATCTAACTCACTATGTGGAAATATTAGCATAAAGCCGCCCAAATGTGAACGCAAAGAAATAAGGCGTGGTTTCAGTAACCGCAGTTTAGTGTTGAAGCAGCCATGTCAGGGAAACACTGTGTGTTTCAGTGCGAAAGCAAAAACACTTTATTTGGCCTTTCCGAAAGTTGATGCATTTAGGAATCTTTAAGATCACTTACAACAGAACAGCAATGCATTTTATGGACGACCGTTTCGTGAACCTAGGAGAGGAGGTCATTCTGACTTTGCTATGATAATCTGGCGCATCTGAATCAGCTACTGTTTTGTTATTAGTTGTAGTATTTGCTATTGACTGTCAAATCTGAGTTTTTTTGCGCATCGTGTGTGTTGTGTGGTGTGTGTGTGTGTGCGCGAAGAGAGAGAGAGACCACACCACACACCAGAGATCACAGTGGAGTCAGCTGTCTAACCGTGGCTTGTGTACTGCAAACGCATACCAGCTTCATCACTGTGTCTGTCACGCTACTCTGTTCCCCTTTCGGTCTCTGTCTTTGCATTTATTTTGAAAGCTGAAGCTCGCTATTATGGTAAGGTACATTTCCGACGATTGTTTGCGGTGTTCGGCCAATCACAATGCACTTGGTCAGCTGGCCAATCAGAGCAGACTGCGTTTGTCGGAAGGAGGGACTTTGTTGAAAACGAAGCGTTTAAGAGAGGCGGGGCACAGAGGAAAAATATATATTATTTGAAAAATAATGTGTTTTTTTTGAACATTAAAGCATGTCAAACATTTCGTTACACCAAATACCAAAAATAATACTTTAAAAAAGCATCAATACCCCTTTAAAGACGGCGTACAGCTCTATTTATACAGCTTAATTATACAGCAATATTTTTTTATTTTTTATTCCGAATTGTGGCCAAATTTGCCTTCAGCTTTACGAAAGCATAGCCTGTTGTATTTTTGTGTTTTTTTGTGTGTCCCCCCCCGGCAAAACGAGCAGAAATTCAGAAATAGCCTACTTGAGTTGTTTATGAAGAACAGAAAGTCCATGCTTTCTCTGCCTTTCAGCCATTCTCTTAGCCATGTCCTTTGTCTTCGTTTTTCTTTTTTGTACGTCACAAGCCGCCTGCTACAAAGAAAACTATTTCGTCCTCAGACTCCATATTTTTTTGAATGGCGCGAAATGTAATGCTTACTTCAGAGTTTGTAAAATCGTAGTAAATTTGTGTCGTGTGTAACTTCCTCCGTACGATTTTCGGATAAACTCAATCCTGACATGTATGAGGTCTCACGACTTTCCGACCTTCAGAATCGCACCGTGCACGCCCGCCTTAACACAAGCATGTTTACATTTTCGCAGGACAGGGCAGCTCACTTCTTCTGAACATGCAAAATGTACATTTATTATTACATTTGTTTGCCTCTCTTTGCCCACATACTGTATTTTGATGCAGCTAGTTTTCATTTATATATTTTAATGTTTCTGTTGTCAGACAACAGAATGCATATAAAATAGTGACTGAAACGCGACCCATTAAGACTTTATAACCAGCTCTCCCTTCCAAGAAGTTTATCTGAATAAGAATCCTGATTTATAATCGAGCCGTGATGAGATGAGATCAAATATACATAAGATAAAGACAATAGCTGTGCTGTGATTTCGGCTATACTTGCTTTTAGAGAAGCAACATAATATCTGTTTTAACTGAAAGCGTGTTGATCCTCAGCCGCTCACTGATCAGATCAGATGCACCGAGAGAGAAAGAAGTGTGTGTGTGTGTGCACTGGGAAAGCAAGACCTCGACCTCGACCTTGACCTTGACCTCACGCGTCAGTACCGGCAAGTCTCAGAAACTAAATAGGTCTAAGGTTTGGGTAAACCCTAAAGATTTGTCGCTAGGCGTTTTTAAAAAATAAATTAATAAATAAAATCGCTAAAGGGGTCTGCAAAGTCGCTAAAGGCCCCGATATACTTCAAACAAAGTTATTTTTCGTTCTTCGTTTGAGGGCAAAAAGAAGTTCGAAAAGGCTAAGCAACAGTATACTGTTTTCGAACATTACAACACCCCCACGATGCTGGAGGCGGGGTTGTAAACTTATGTCACCCGTGTGTACCCCCTAAACCCAACAACGATGGCGGCAGTGAGAGAAGAACAGTTTCATAAACACCTGGCAGTAGCATTGATCTATTCAATGGCAAAGAAAAAGAACAAGAACAAGCGACGTAGATGGTATGTGCGTCCACTTAACGAAAACAGAAAGAATGATGGCGAGTTTGCCCTTTTTATTCAGCAAATGCGGAGCACAGATGAGGAAATGCATTTTTCATACTTCAGAATGTGCGCCATGCGGTTTGACGATCTCTTGAAAAGGGTATCGCCATATGTGAAACATACAAAAACGCACAGGACACAGATTTCCACTACGACTGGCCTTGACACTAGCTTGTGGGGCCATGCAACAAAGTGTGGCTGAAACATTCAAGATTGAACCGTGCACAGCCCGCAAGATAGTCGCGGACAGTGTTGGGGGTGATATATTACAAGTAACGCAAGTTACGTAATCAGATTACTTTTTTCAAGTAACTAGTAAAGTAATACATTACTTTTTAATTTACAAGAGAATATCTGAGTTACTTTTTCAAATACAGCTCTCCTGTCCCCATTTTGAGAGAAATCAGAAGATGTTACTGTAGTTCAAAATAGATATGAATATGCATTAATTCATCTCACTCACAAAAAAAAACAGATTTAGTATTCATCAAAATGAATTAACTCAGAATATGACGCAAACCTGCAATAATTAAATGTTAAACAACACAAATATCCTTTATGTATTTAATCCCATTCTATTTGCTTCTGACCTTCGATGATCCAGTTCAACCGTACTAATAAGCACAAATTACTCTAGACGAACATTTGTGTCTTTTTGTATTGCTGAAGTGTGTTGAAATGTCTTCTTCTGCATTCTACTGTACGGACGTAAATGGACTTTCCCTTCAGCCTGGGGCTTATTCATTTCACTTTGGTGTGAAAGGCTTTTATATTTGCCAAAAATAGAACTTTTTTATTTTAAAAACAAATAAGCAAGCCCAGCCCGTGTGACAAAAAGTAACACAAAAGTAACGTAGTGGATTACTTTCCATAAAAAGTAACTAGTAACGTAATTAGTTACTTTTTTATGGAGTAACGCAATATTGTAATGCATTACTTTTAAAAGTAACTTTCCCCAACACTGGTCGCGGAGATGTGTTCTCCTGTCTGGCCTCCGTGGAATGAGAAACGAACCGGGGGGGAAT
This sequence comes from Sinocyclocheilus anophthalmus, assembly GCA_018155175.1. Classification (NCBI taxonomy): domain Eukaryota; kingdom Metazoa; phylum Chordata; class Actinopteri; order Cypriniformes; family Cyprinidae; genus Sinocyclocheilus; species Sinocyclocheilus anophthalmus. Next base: position 43,341 of record JADLZN010007038.1, read on the forward strand.
CGCACGTCAAAAAAGTCGGAGTTCCAGAACACACCCCCCAACTGCGTAATCGCCATGAACCAATGGTAGCTCAAAGGTGTTTAGAAGCCAAAACGACCTCCCCCAGAAAGTTCACTTTGGTCAGCTGTTTCGAACTTCGTTTCGGCCTGATTTAGTTCTAAATGACGTCATATCAGTTCGTTCTTCGATTTCATTTGAAGTATATCGGGGCCTTAAGTGGGCAACACGGTGCCTCTCCATTTCCTTCGCCCAACTGCGGGTCAACAGAAAATGTGTGCTGCATTGAGCGTTAATAAAATTAGTGCCGTTAAAATAAATTTGCGTTAACGGTGTATTAATGCATTCATTTTGCAGCCCAACTAAAAAAAAAAATTTTTAATTAAATGAAAGTCTTATAGGCCTTTAAATAAAAGAAAAAAAACCACAATTTACTTAAATATTTAAAAGTAATTAAAATTATTTTTTTTGTAATTATTTTTAAAATAAAACAAAATTACTAAACATTAACTAAAGAAATTGAAAATGGAAAATATAAAAATAAAATGGAATTCAAAATATTGATAAAAAATCTGTAATAGTATCTCAGTCATGCTAAAATAACACTGGTACTATGCACAGAATGTGCTTCAGGAAAAAAACATCAGTTTTAGGTTCAGTAATGATGTAAAACATCCCTAAAACAACATAAATTCACTAGAACAAAAAATTAAGTTTGCAAAATTCCGCACGATGTATGCTAACAAACGCTTTGCCAAGGGGGTCATAAAAATAAACATGGCAACAATAATATCACATGTAGTTTTGCATCCAAAGTAAATCGATCTGGTTTCAAAGGATGTTTAGACGTGTACTGGAAAACAAGACAAAAATGCTGACTCAGCAAATATCTTTTGCATTGCATCCAGCTTTTCTGAATGCAAGAACGCCCTGACTCTTCTTCTAGGGGGTTGGCATTCATCGCTGTGCTGTTGTGTTGCTGCAGGACTCATGGTGGGATCCTCCTCCTCGGGCTGTCCCGTACCCAGCAGCAGATGAGCTCAGCGGGGTCTGTTCCTTTGAATCCACCATGTGTTTCTCACCACTAATATCAACCAGATGACGGAGAACCTCGCAGTGATTGTCTCTCAATGAGACAAGTAGTCAAAATAACATGAAGGAGATGATGAGCTGCGGTTCTCAACAGACAAAGCGGCACATTTGTCTCCGGAGGCCTCGGACAGCGAATCCGGCCACTGACATCTGGAATACAGTGGGTGAGCCGCTGCGTTATGTCATGCATTTCATATGAGAGCCTTTTGATCATTCAAATGGACAATATTGTGTTCATAAACAGAAACAGACTTTGCCTATAAACACAAAAATACCTCCTTTAAAAATCGATATATTTGTAAGCAATTTCAAGTGTAGTATATATAAGGTGAAAAAAATATCAATATATTTTGAATTAGTTTTCATTTTTATATTATCCATTTTAATTTACTTTTTAGCAATTTGTTGTTTTTGTGTCATTTTTTAGTTTTTCTTGTCTATATATTTTTTTTTATTAATGTTTATTCCAGTTTTAGTTATTTTAGTGAATCAAGTTTTCATTTTTAAATAATGTAAAAAATATATTTTATTCTTTCTTTTTTTTAGTACATTTTTGTTTGCCCATTTATTATTATTTCGTTTTTAATCTATATTTTTTATTAGTTTGTTTTCAGACTGTAGTTAATTTTAGTTCATTTAGTTAAAGTAATGAAAATTGGACATATTTTGGCATTATTTGAAAAAAAAAGAATTTAGAGTTAATAGAATTCTTTTTTAAATATTATTACATAACTACAATTCACAACTTTTGAAAGAAATATTAATAAATATATTGGCATAATCTAATACAACTCTGTTTTAAAAAAAAAACAACTGGTCATGAATTCATATTTAGCCTGGCCTCAATTTTGTCAACCAATTATTTATTTTTAGATTTTATTTAATATTTTTTTAGTCCATTATTATTATTATTACTAAGCCTATTTTATTTCTTGTTTAATAAAAAATAGTTAACATGATTAATTAAATTAGTTTATAATGTTAATCTTATTCCTTATTAAATGTATGAATATATAGTAGAGTAGTAGTGTAGTATTAGTAAGTATTGAGCCTTGTAGAGTGATTTAATCCATTTCTGGAAAAAGGGGATCATGTAAGGTAAGAAGAGAAAGAGTTTTACTTCCTAATATAAATTAATTGTACTTTTCACAACTCAAATGTTTATTTCTTTCTTAACGCCAATCCAGCATCTATGGCTATATTCAAGGCGAGAACCAGTTAATCCACCATCCACAAGTCTTGTCTTACACACCCGCACAACTCCCTCTCTTTGTTTATGTATTTGTTGTTGTTGTGTGATACCAAGATATTATAGATGCCCTATTCGAACCTCTCAATACGTTTGAACCGTCCACCATCTTGGAACTTTGTTGTATCCGCACAACATTCACTGTGCGCAGAGGTTCCCGGCTGTTTCAACTAAGTGATGGATGGCTTACGTATCGCACCCATAGAAACAGTCGCTCATTGATCACTAACGTATATATATCTATGGTTGATACATCATAAATGAAAAAAAACCTACAGGATCAAAGGTCGAGTGCCACCTTGCAGATGTAGTCACTAGTTTCCACATGTTTTGGAAGAGTTTTTCAAACGGTATTACAATTAGAATATACATGCAAACTTACATGGCCTTTTTTTTTTTGTATTTTAATGTAAATTTTTGTAATACACCGAAGCCTTGCTGCTGAAACAAAAGTTTTTTAAATCATGAAGGGCAGTTTCGGTTGAGCCTGATGACAAAAAAAAAAAACTATATATATATATTCTAGATATATATACACACCACGCACGTTATAAATTATAATGTTTATTTTAGCAAAATCATATTTTTGATTAAAAAGAAAATGTTAAAAATGCTTGCATTATGTTGTGTGTGTGTATACATGAAAATACCCTAGTGTTTAAAATAATTTTTTGGCCGCCACTGGTGTGTCGTGTGGTATTATATTTAATATTATATATATTAATATAAAAATATATATATATATATTATATATATATATACAGTATAGATGTATATACATACATATTTAAAATTAACATTTACATTATAAAATGGATTCATTTTGACACACACACACATCAAACCTGCGCATATTTACAAAGAAAATGTGTAACTAAACAAAATATTTTATATTTATACATTTATACTTTATATTTACATTCCATGAAACTTGTCAGTGTCATATTACTCATCTCTGCTGGGAGTGGGCTCTTCTCAGGGTGGGGTGGTCCGCTATCTTTCACTCCCCTAGTACGAAAACAAGACTAACAGACATAAAACATTTCCGTGTTTTCACACTGAAGTCACGTTACGAGCTGCCAAAACGTTGATCAGATTTGGGATCATCGCTAACAGTAGTACGCCAGTGTTTCACTTTATCTCCCGTCCACTGCACAATAACAAACACGTTATCATTGCAGATGCCTCCCGCTGCATTGCTGGGACGGTCCTGCAGAACGTCGATGTGTGCAAGACAGCCGTTCCCTTCTATCTCCAACCGTTCGTTCTGGAAGATCTCAAACGTCAGCTGAAAGCATCCCGTTACTCTTTTGTCTTCACCCTCCACCCTCCTTCCATTCCTTCCCCTCGTTTTCTGAAAGATAATTTATTCTTTACGACTGTCACGTCTCTCCCACTCACAGCTGCACGCTATCCATAAGCTCATCCCGCGCTAACAGATCGCTAGTCGGAGATTTGTGTCTCTACCAGGTTGGTCCCATGAAATCACCCACAGTGCTCGAAAACAGAAAGCACAGTCGAGATTAAACACCGGTGTACATTTTTATGTCTGATGCTTTATGGGTAATGCCAGGATATAGTTCTCAGTCTTTCCAGAGAGATCACAACCTGCTAAAATCATTTCACAAAAGTCTCTTTAAACGTTGATCTATTTGAGCGACTTAACATAACACTGCCTCAACCAATGGCATGATTTGGGGGCGTGGCTATTCAATGAGGCGAAAGCCTGAAAAACAGTCATTGGGTTTCATTAACTCGTGCAGCGCTGTCAGAATACATGCAATTTGTGCGTGTATTAGAAAACATAACATTCTACAGTTTATTTAATTGTTTAAGGTCATTTCGCTATTACAATTATCATACAGTAACCAGCAACAACCACCCCTTACTCTTCTCATCTGAGACATGCATGTAATGATTTTTGCATCTTTCTCAGACACTTTTAAATGCTTCCACACTGCCGACATGTTTGTTGCATTAGTGCGCGCCTCTATTTGATCGCGACGCGTCATTGTTCGGTACAATTTATTCGGTCTTTTCGCTTATTAGGCCGAACACCGTAAGAGCTTTTGTTGCTATTTTCGGCCGAATAATTTCGGTTGCCGAACATTCGGTGCATCCCTAATTTGAGCGACTTAACATAACACTGCCTCAACCAATGGCGTGATTTGGGGGCGTGGTTATTCAATGAGGCGAAAGACTGAAAAACAGTGATTGGGTTTCACTAACCATGTGTATATGAAATCTGCGTACACTGAGAAAAAAAATGGTGTAGGATTTACTTCGAAAACTTTTCACTCAGAAATTGTTAGTAAATTTCACAAAGAACTACCAAGGAATGGCAAAGCAACATTGAATTAAACACGAACATTTTGACGTACTCCAATAATTAATAAACAAATTTTTCACGAACATATCCACATTTGTACTAAAATCTATTCTAAATCACATGTATACTAAATTTTATGCATCTATATGCCATCTTAAATGTATTTCACTAACGATTTACAATAAGGTCCCATTACTTCACGTTGCATTAAGTAACTAACTAATAATGAGCAGTATTTTTCTTACAGTATTTCTTTTTATCTTAGTTATTAATGTTAGCTAAAAAAATGTGTTTAGTTATTTCAGGTTATCTATATAATATTAACAGACTTTTGACTTTTGATTTCGATAATTTATTAGTAAATATTGAAATGAACTAAGATTAATAAATTCTCATTAATACATTTGATTGTTAGTTCAATGTTGTGCAAATGGAATCTTATTGTAAATTTTTACTATATTTCGTTAGTCTATAAAAAATTACACTGTAAAAAAATGTTTTTTTTCAAAATTGAATAAAACATTATTGGAGTACATTTTCCGAAACAAAAAGTACTATTTCAGTCTTTCTATTTCAAAATGTTATGTTTAATTCAAAGTGTGTGCGGTTGCTCATTTACATTGCTTCAAATTCATTAACATTACAATGAGGTTAAGAACAAATTCTTGTGTAGATATGTGTGTTTACAAATTTTTCGTGATAGTTTCTTGTGCATTGTAAGGAAAGTTTTTACGTAGATTACAGTACATTTTGCAAGAAAATACTATTGCCTGGCTTCTACTTTCAAAAATTTTCACATTTAATTCAATGTTTTACTTGCTGTTTTTTTGCAATTATTTGTGAAATTTACTAGCAATTTCTGAGTGAAAATTGTTTCAAAAGTAAAATACTACACCAATTTTTTTTCACTGTGCATATAAATATGAACTATCCACACCATTATTAGTGAATGACATTATGATTTAGTGCTTTACTACGAATTATCTGACCAAATTCTGATGCTTAAAGGAACACTCCACTATTTTTTAAAATTGGTTCATTTTCCAACTCCCCTAGAGTTAACAGTTGAGTTTTACCGTGTTCGAATCCATTCAGCCGCTGCAGAATAGAGCAGCCGATCTCCGGTTCTGGCGGTAGCACTTTTAGCTTTAGCTTAGCACAGATCATTGATTCTGATTAGACCGTTAGCATCTTGCTCAAAAATGACCAATGCTACGCAATGATATTACGCAGTGCCTGAAAATAGGCTAACTTCCGTCAACATAACCAACGTGACCCCCTGCTTGCACAGGGAGGGTGCTGGGGACTATTTTCAGGCGCTGCATAATATCATTGCGCCTGTTGCACCCATGGTTCGGCAACAAAGTTCCTTGATTATTATTACGCTGGAATGAGGGTATAGTTCCTAGCCATATTGGCCTAATCGCAGCTTTTTATTTTCCGTCGGTCTTAGTACACGATTTGTAACTACAGAAGAGTCAAGTTTTAAATAGGAAAATATCGAAACTCTTTGGTCATTTTTGAGCGTGATGCTAACGGTCTAATCAGATTCAATGATCTATTCTAAACTACAGCTAAAAGTGCTACTGCCAGAACCGGAGATCGGCTGAATGGATACAAAAACGGTAAAACTCAACTGTTTAACAATAGGGGAGTTGGAAAATTAGCCTATTTAAAAAAAATGTGGAGTGTTCCTTTAAGCAAACTGTTGTAATTTGTCTTGCTATGTTTGATTGGCAAGAAGAGGCGGCTTCGGAAACCTGTTGGGAAAGAGTCTTTCCAATCCAAATTGGACACAAAATCACCTACTTACCTTGAATACGACTTTACAAAATGCATGCTTTCTGGGATTGATCTATACTGTTATCTGCAATTAAAAGTCAGAGATCTCAATATGAACTCAAATCATCTCTCATCAAATGATCTGAACTGCTCTTTACTCATTTGTCCATTTTTAATTCTCCTTCAGGAGAAACATTTCACACAAAGTTGAGACTTAATCATAAGTGGGAACTCTATATAAAAGAGCAACATTTGTGCAATAAAATTAGAGAACAGCCTTCATTCTGTGTTTTATTAGTCGCTAAGCATTTCTAAGCAGTTATATACAAACAGTGAACTATTAAACGCAGTCGCTCTCTCTCACCAGTGTGAGTTACTGGTGCGTTGCTGTGCGATCGGCTGTTTCTGTGTGAATAAAGCCGCTGGCATTATCCGCCGGCGTGGAACTCGCATTGAACAAACCATCTTGACACCAGAACAAAAGGCGCTTTAGAGGAGAGCACACACACCATGGACTCTGTTTTTCTCTCTCATATTTTTTAATGACAAAATGTTTGCCAGAAACAGGTGGATTTATTTTGGACAATCCGGGGTATAGTGATGGAGCTTAGATGGTTCCGGGCCCCAGGGCTTCAGACAGCTAACAAAACACATCTTACTTCTGCTTTGCTGCCTGTCTGTAATGCCTTTCAGCCGAGAGCATGATGCTTTCCCTCGACTGACACCCTTAAAATCCATGAATGGACTCCAAAATAATGCTGTACCTACAGCAGAAAGAGTTTCAGCTTGTGTATGTTCTATAAATTAAAGTTATATTTCAGTTTAAGGCTAAACATACCTTTGGATTTAAATGTAACATTATTTTGACACATTCAATACAACATTCATTGGAATCTGGTTAGAATCGTGTGTAGATTTAACTAAAAAGTGAAATGTGTTCAGATTTTCCAAATAATCTTGTATGTGAGTGAATTATGAGATAAAATATAATTAGATATAGTCATATAAATAATATATAATAATTAGGGCTGTCTTGTCGATTACAATTTTGAATCTAATTAATTACAAGATGGGTCGATTAATTCATCGCAAAATCATTTTGACTGTGAAAATACACACAAAAGATTATTTAAAGCTATTTTTGTGTTAAATGAAAAAAGTAAAAGTAGACATTACAAATTGTAGCTTTAAAAATAAATATTTTACTTGATTCAACATAAAATTTATTACACATAAACATTTAGGCTACAACAGCCTAACAAACTATGGAACATAAAAGAAGATAATTCGAGAAACATCTTAGTATTTTTTCTTCATACAGTGAAAGTCATTGTTAATAAACCGCTTTCTCAACGTCCTTCCTAAAAGAATGCTTTCTTTTTATGTTCCAGAAAAAAAAAAAAAAAAAAAAAAAAAAAAAAAAAAAAAAAAAAAAAAACAAAACAAAAGAAGGTTTGAAACGACATGATGGGTGAGTAATGGTGACCGATTTTTTATGTTTTGGGGGAACTATCCCTTTACGATTTTTATTTTCATTACTTATTTTTAGTTGTTTTTATGAATGATAAGATCTAATAATAAACTAAATCTGCCTGCAGGTAGCTGTAAATGGCTTCATTCGATTGTTCAAATGGCTGATTCTTCAGGAATGAAGTAAACGCTAATAAAATATATATATATAATAGATGTTTTGTAATATTTTATTATAATATATTTTACTATATAGCCTTTTGTTTAAATTTTGCACTAATTCTAAAAACTCTCAAAAACTTCCAAAGTCAGCTTAGATCCAAAGATCTGCCATCAAAACTCAAGATCTTCATCGTTCTCTCAATCCATAATCATTATTTACAGGCTCTCAAGCTTTTCATCTTTCCCAAGGAATTTTAGGAGAAACATCTGAGACAAAGTCCCATGCACTGAAGCACTATGAAAGAGCATAATATCTACCGCAGTACAAGAGCAAATCAACCTAAACCCTCTTGTTTTTTTTCCCTTTAATTCCAAAGATAACTCCACACATGCCACAATCAAGCGAACGGACCACAAGATATTATAAACATGTGTTTTCCTCACAAACGTGAAGAAAGGCTGAATGGGCGAGCTGCTGGCTTGATTTAACTATGATATCTAATGATGTATGTTTCCTCCTCATGCCCTATTAAGATTAAGAGTGACTGGAACTGCGCAATACGGGCACAATTTCCGGCCTTTGGAAGCGCGGCCTCAAATATGAGTCACAGCGAATATCACTGCCTCATTTTAGGCAACTTTCCCAAATGGGCTTCGAAGACATGGAAGTGGAAAGCTGTTCCTGACACGGCCAGGAAACAAGCATAAAAGCCACCAGCGCAATTCATCTTGTCGTTTATAATGGGGAAATGGCGACGAGTCTATTCTTTTCGGGTTTAATGATCATTATGTTGAGAGGTGATGTGTGTTTAATGGGTTTTCAGGCTTCTGAAATACAGGAAACTGGAGTTGGGATTCATACTGATGTCACGTGTGCTTGAAAACACCCATGTTTGGGATCAAACGTTGTTTAAACCTTTTCATATATGGACTTTTGCATTAAAAAATCTATTCGTTTAAGAAAGCAATCAACCAGCAGGAACAAAACAATGCTATAGTAAAGGGAAAAAAATAAAAAGCTGTGCATGATAAGGACAGAAAAGTCAATGGAGCTGTCAACTTTTAAAATCAAGAAGAGAAACTACTTCCCAGATCTTTTGTATTTGATGTCCAAACTCTGTTATTGTAATGCAATTTGTTTTTTCACTTGTTCATACTAGTAGACAATACTTACCTTTATGTATATTTTTATAATAAACGGTTACATATTATGCAATACTAATAAAATTAATATACTGCATTTAAAAACAATAAATTATATTACAATATTGTATATATATAACAATGTAATATACAGTCATATTTTTGCATATAAATATTAATTTAACACATCAAAATATATTATTATATAGAGAAATATATATTACATAATCATGCTGATATAAAATATTCTATAATATAAATCTAAAATATTACATATTGTCTTATGTAACATGTTGTGTGAAATTTTTTTTTTTTTGCGTATCAGGACCCAGTTTCCCAAAGAGTTATTTTACCCCTGCAAAAACATCCCCAGATGTCAGTCAACTTGATATTTATTTTACTTTTAATTGCATCGTATCTGAATAGAAAAAATATCAGTGCAGCACTCTGTAACATATCCAGAAATATACTCATTCCACATTTCATGAACTGAGGAAGGATCTTTGAATCGCAGAGACTGGTTTAGCAAAGTCGGAAAAAGAAAAGTGGCCCGAACGTCTATCGCATACCTTACTGAGAATTACGGCTAGATTACAGCAAAGATGAACCCATGTTAACATGCGTCAGCTGACCAAAACAAAATTACAAAATGACAGTGGTTTCGTAAGTCAACTCGTCATTAGCCATCAAACGTTCCTGTCGGAAAACACAGGGCTTTTTCCTTCCCTCTACAAGACGTTTTCAGTCACGAGCTTCTACAAAGTCTTTCTCTCGGTTTACACTTAGTACAAAAGAACACATTTCTACCCGTTAGCGCTTCGGTTCCTTAGGAGACTATGACATATAATACATAATAATTTATTTTCAGTGTTCAAACAGACAGATCCAGTGTGACTGGATAACTAACATACTCTACCAGGTTCCAGTTGGCATTTATACATCCTCGATTTGCACTGAGCTCCTTAAACACAACTCGACGAGTTCCTCCGTGGCCTTTCGAGTCCCACACTACCAATCCCAGCATGCACGGCTGGCATCCTGCAGTCCTTTAGCGCGAGTCAGTGCACGTACCTCCGGGCTCGTACCTACCGATAGAGTTTAGTATTTTAACTCTGTGTTAAAGCAAATATACATTCTGCTGTGCAAAACGAGCCGAGCGATTCATTTGCAGGTGAACACCTCCGTCCTCTCGCTACAGGTGTTGCATTTCACAAAACAGCACCACTGGAATTTACAGTTGCATTGCCACTCTTTGGTGTACTGATGCGTGTTGTAGCCCCGCCCACAGCACATGAGGTCACAACCGTCTGTGTGCGGCGACGTCCGGTTGCACAGCCGCCCCTGCGTCCCCACGCTGCCCGTTTTGGCGTCCTCTTCGCAATAGTTGGGCGAGCGCTCAATGTAGACCAAGTCCGTTTCTAAGGGCTTCTGGTAACCGTTTGCCTTCTTCACCTTGAGGAAGGTGGGCTGCCGCAGGCGCGAGGCGCGGACCACCTCCACATGCACCGCTTTGTTGTACTTGTCCTTAAGGACATAGCCGATCTCGCGGAACTTGGGTAGCGTGGTCCAGCAGGTTTTGGTGGTGCAGGAGCCCGACACACCGTGACACTTGCATTCCAGCTTCATCCGCTCCTCCAGAACCTGCGGGAAACAGTGCGAGTCTCGGTTAGAGTGTCATTTACCAACGCCGATTGTGTCGGAGAAACCTAATTTGTGACCCTGGACCACAAAACCAGTCGTAATTTTTCGAAATTGAGATTTATACATCATCTGAAAGCTGAATAAATACGTTTTCCATTGATGTGTGGTTTGTTAGGACTGACCATATTTGGCTGAGATACAACTATTTGAAAATCTGGAATCTGAGGGTGCAAACAATCCAAATATTGAGAAATCGCCTTTAAAGTTGTTCAAATGAAATTCTTAGCAATGCATATAACTAAACAAAAATTAAGTTTTGATATACTTACAAAATGTACATAATATCTTCATGGAACATGATCGTGCTGGTTTTGTGCTCCAGGGTCACATTTAAAAGGACTAACAACACCTCAAAATTAGCTGTATTCCTGGGTTTGAGAAACAAGACAGAATTTCATTCAACTCGCTGAATAATTTGTACTGAGAAATCCAGCTGAGCTTGCTCTTAAGTTTTCATACTTCCAGTGTTTTGCACGTCACCCAGAATAACTCAAAAAGAGTTTACTAGAAGATTTTGCCCTTCTTCACCCAAAGCTGATTGGCCATATAAAACTGAACGTCGTCCCTCACGGAGATATTTCAGAAGACACACATTATGAAATCAATTCACAGAAGAAAAATGTCTTTTCGAGCACAGACTAGGGCTAATTTTCTTTCATTTTCACATTTCACATAGCTTGCAGTCTAAACTTTACTACTTACTGTATAATGTTTAAATAATTATTTCTACTTAAATAATTAAAAAGTCATTTATAGTGCATTAATAGTTTAGTTATAAAATATTTTCAATAGTATAATATATTATCTATAGTACATAATATAATATAATGTCATATAATCGAATAAAATCTTTTTCCAGGTGTTGCTCAGTGCCATTTTTCATTTTTATTAAGTTTAGTTTTTAATTAAAAAATGGTTCTCATATGTTATATTATTATATGATTTAATCTAGCATATTATAAAATTATTATAGTTAATCATTTTTATAACTTTTTAACATACCTATTATATATATATTATATATATATAGTATATATCCACACACACATATATATATATTAGATAGATAGATAAGGTTGGTACATATTTATAAAAAATTATTTACTATTATAAACTATTAATAATATACGTAATATTTTATATAACGTATATTCTAACTACATATTATTATATCAAGATTTAATTAGTGTTTATCAGTGTTAACTTTGTTATTTTTTACATTTTGGATAGTATTGTAGATTATACAACTCCTACGAGCTTACTGCATACTGCCTTTTGTTAAGGTTCTTATAGTATATAATGTTTATTTATTACTTTTATATGTATTTTCATATAATATGTTGCATCCTAAATTATTTATATTTTACATAATATTTTATATAATATTTTAAGTAATACATTATAATATACTTTTACATAATATAGAATAACATTAAATTTTCGATTTAATAAAATATGTCATATTAGGTGGATATTTTGCTACTGAGTAAATATTTTATCTTATAAGTATCAAATATAATCCCCCTTTTGTCACAGACAAGGTCTTTAGCCCAGTCCCAGACTAAATGTAGTCCTGAGCTGTTTCACCTGAAAGAACTTGCACTGACTGATTGCTTAAAACATATCAATGCCTTTGTGTTGGTCTCCAGAGGGACACCAGGTGATGTTTAAACCTGAGCATGTTTTATAAAAAATACTTAATGGGCCTAATTGAACCTAGTCCTAATCCCTGGCTTAGTCAGCCCTGTCTGTGAAACCCGGCCTATCTTAGGCTTTATTATATAATCCTCTGTTAATCAGTGCCCCCCCCCCCCCCCCCCCCCCCCCCCCCCCCCCCCGCATGTTTTTTTGTTTGTTTAGTTTTCTACAATTACAGTACTGTTGTACAATTATACATCCCTGGTGTGCTGTGTTGGTCACCACTTGATATCCAATATAAAATACTAGCTTACAGTTTATTGTATTCTGCCTAATGTTTTAAAAATAGTTCTGTAAATGAAACAGAATGCATAATGCAATGGTAGCTGTAGTAGTTCACTGTTGTCATAGCTCTATGCTGGTCACAGGACCTCATCACACTGCATGTGAAAAAGAAATAAATTATTTAGCATTTTCAAATACAAAATGTCTCTACGGTTGACAGACAAATAATGCAACGTCAAAAATCACAGGTTAAATGATTATTAGTTACTCATCACAATGGAGAAGGTCGATGGTGGCCACATTGCTTTGTGGGACACAGTATCTGTCAAGAACGATGCACGTTCAACATACTTCAGAAATAGTATGCGAGTATGCTATTCTGAACACTAAAACACAGCACACGCTAACGGCTTTCGGAAATCAGCCTTTTTATGGTTTGCACTGGGCTGTTTGGAAGACAAGCAATGTACATGCAGTGGAAAAACCATATGCTGGCGTAGCAACGATCTAATGTGCTACATTAATACTGCCGAGACTTCAGACGCTCGCTGCTGATCCGCAGCAGCAGCTCTCTGCCAGTTACCCATCAAACCTACTCTGTAATTCCCTCTACCTTCCTTCACACCACATCTATGAGCACGAAAAATAAATATAAATCTCCTATAACCAAACACCATGATACTCCCAGTTAGAAGTGGATTATTGAGCTATTTAATGCATTGCAGATCTTTCGCAGCAGTGAAGCTACCGAATGTCATCAAATGGAAAGAAAGTGGAAGAAACCTGCATTACAGATGGAGAAAGGGTTCAAATCATCAAGCGCACATGTACAGTGTACTGCAAAGAAAAGGAGATGTTTTATTTTTAGATTAACATTGGATGTCAATACTGTATGAAATGCTGAAAGACTTTTTCCAGAGCTTTTTCTCAGTCTGGCACGACTCCTCACCAAAAGCAATTATCATTTCCCTGGAAAACACATGTAAACTAATTGATCGATCCCACAAAACTGTCTTGACCCACGCGAGGCCATTGACCGTTAAAGTCGGTTGGGAGATCTCGATTTCAACAGGGTCTGTGCAATAACAAAAGAGGTCAAAAGGATTGTTCTGGCAAGACATTTATAAAAGTCTACAGTGAAGTTTTGTACTTCCTGACCTTTTCCTATGACTCATATGAAGCCTGCCAGTTTTCCATTTTAATAATAATTAAAAAAAAGGTTCCTAATTGGCCTCTAATTGAATTATGCTAAAAATGAACAGAATAAATATATTATTGCGTTATAATTTTACATTTTAAAAATGTAGTTGTTCTAACAACTATTGAGCTTGCCAAATAAACCTGCGTTGTAAGATTGTAGGCACACCACCACACACACCACACACACACAACACACACACACCGATATACTGCATGCATTATAATGCATAATACTTTTTTAAAGACTGCATTGAGAGGCATAATGTCTATGAAAGTTTATGAAAAGTCTATGAAACAAACATGCATTTTTAATAACATGTTTACGTTGCATATATATATAGCTGATATTGTGTGTGTGTGTGTGTATATATCTGGTATGTTATTTATACATTTTTCTTTTTACATGAAATAAAAATTAATAATATTAAATCTTTAAAATAAAGTAATATATAAAAGTAATAAATAATTATATAGAATTTTACTGCTTTTTAATATTACTTTATTTATATATACTTTTAATTTGATTTTTTTTGTACTTTTAACATTATTTAAACATGCATTTTCAAAAAAAAAAAAAAACATTACATACTAGTATCTAAGCAAGCATCTCACTAGGTTTTAAAACCATTAAGAAAAAAAGACCTCTACCACTACTTTCTCTATTGTTTTTCTATTCTACCTATCTGTTTTTTATCTTATATAATTAACCGGAAAAAAACCTTGCTTTGTTTACTCTTGCGTTAAGCTACTGAGACTTAATTGCTCTTTTGTTGATTTTGTAAGTTGCTTTGGATAAAAGCGCCTGCTAAATAACTAAATGTAAATGTATTAACAAGTAGAATGTTTTAATTCTGCCATGCAGTAATTATATTTCATAAAATGTAAACTGGATTTTCAGCCATTAGTTAAGCAATTAACAAATTGTTCCCTTGTAAAACACTGATTATTTGTACACCCGTACAATGTTGAAATCAGTTCCACGTGGCTTCAATGCATCAATGTTGATTCTGCAGAGAAATACGTTTCATGATACACGAGTTTCACAATTTCACTCTTAAAAATAAAGGTGCTTTACGATGCCAAAAAAGAACCTTTTTGTCTAAATGGTTCCATAAAAACCTTTAACATCTGAAGAACCTTTCTGTTTTCACCTTCTGGTTCGTTGTGGCGAAAGAAGGTTCTTCAGATTATAAAAGGTAAGAAAGATGGTTCTGTTAAATAACCTTTGACTGAGATGGTTCTTGTGGAACCAAAAATGGTTCTTCTATGGCATCGCTTGAAGAAACTTTTGAAGCACCTTCATTTTTAAGAGTGTACAACGAGCCAGCGTATGCCCGCAGGCAACGCCGTTTCAAAATGAACAATGTGTTACTTCACAAGCCGTCCGAAGGCTCGCAGCGCTGTTTACATTTGCCTGGATACGCTTACATCCACAGCGCTAATGTGGACCAGTTTTGGCCCCGGCTCGCTCCAACCACATACACGTATGATAGCAATTGAAATTCCAAAGCGGCAACTTCCATCTTCCCCCATCCAGAGTCATATGGTACGTCCCGTCCCCTTTATCCTATGATGCTATGGCTCCTCGATTGCCATTGTGGGTCCTCTATAAAAGACGAGAAAAAAGCCTGACTCAATGGAGCGAGGGCTGTGTTTTCAGTGCTGCAGAAAGACTCGCAATAATATCCTGTTACAGGCTTTAGACTTGATGATTCCATGCAGCGGCCCGCGATGGGATTGGCCAGGCTCCAGCTGGCAACCGCCATCCTGGGGCTCAGTCCCGGCTCGGCTCAGGCTCGCTCACACCATAAAGCCCTGTGTTATTAATTAGATCCATTTGTCACCGGAGTGCATGCGGTTCTGCTGTTTCAGTGCATGTTGTTTTGTGTTCTTGGATGACTAACAGCTATCAAACAAACAAACATGGCCAGAGCGGCGAGCGGCCAAACCGAGCTTGAACCGGGATCAAGGCGGGAACCGAGAAAACACGCAGTAATTGGCTGAAGTGAAACAAGTTGCTGAAAATGGCTGACTGTTGCGGAGCGATCAAGCTTGCTTTGGGTTGCTCGGTGGGGAAATAGTTTTAGATGCCACCTGAAACACCTGTTTTACATAGGAAGAACAAACTGCGCCACCCACAATACGGCGAACGGTTTTGGAGGACCGTCAAGACGAGCCACACCACACGTCTTCGTAGAGCCAAACTCTAAAACGCTCCCCTGGATTAAGGCTTGCTGGTGCTTTATAACTACTCATAAAATATTTGACATCAGAATCGTTTTGTTTGGATTTCTCCCACTGACATTCCCAAATCTCATGTACACTGAGATTGTAGGTATTATGCAAGACATTCAACTTATTGTCAGATTGTCTTCTGAGTACACTGAACGGTATTTTTGATACCGGATTCAATTCGTTAGGATTAAAACGACAATCGTGTCCATGCCAGAAGCAACCTAAAAATTCCAAGGCTATTCTATCACCGTTATCAACTTCATAATAGCCATCCACATGATAAGGTCCAAATCTGGCTTCGCCATAATTTAACGCATGATGAACGTCGACGTTCGAGCCATTGGATGGAAGGATTTGAGTAAGATTTGTACTGATCGATGTAAGCATTTTTGTATGTTAGTGCTAACGTGTCTTTGGTTAAAAAAAGTGTTTTGAATACTTTCATAGCGCACCCGGCGAGCGTTATACAACCGAACGGGTCCACGCTTGTACACTTGATAAACTCATTTCTGTATTTCATGCAAGCCTCATGTAACAAAATTACATCGTTCTTGCAGTACATCCCGAGTTGTTTTTTGAAGTCAAATGCCTGCCCCGCTACGCTCTCGTACCACGAGTCGAATTTCAAGCGTTCAGTGTCAGACATTGTCTGGTAACCATAATGTCCTTTACACGGATACGGTCCTACATAATTCCCATTCTGCGAATGGTTAAAATGATGGGGAAAGAAACCTTTTTCGCTGGTGTTTAAGTTTAAAGCAGATGTCATTTTTGACAATTTCATAGGCAAGAAGCTATAGCTGTCGATGTATCTCTGTTTAAAGACCTGATCGTACATATAAACAAGTCTACATCCTTGGAGTATAATTTTTGGTGTTAGTCCCTGACTTGTGAAATACTCGAGCAATATAAAAGAATCGAAACCCGAAAAATTGTGCGCGATAAATTTAAAATCTGCAAATTTTGGACGTCTGAAATGTTTGATCATACGGTACACACAGTCAACACCCTCGGCTGTGAATTCTTCACCACTTTGTGAAACGGCACATATGTAATTAGCTGTGTGTTTTCCATTTTCGTACATTGTTTCAAAGTCAAAATAAATGTAAGCTTGGCTATGTTCGGCAGGTTGAATATAGCAACTGTGATGCTCTTCATCTATCAGAATATCACCGCAATGCACACATCTCGATGGTGCACATTTGTGTGTTAGTAGTTTATCACCTGACCATTTTGATCTGTACTGTCTGTAACATTTGTCGCAGTATTTTACGAGATCACACTGGGATCTCACCCCTTCACATTGTGGTTGTTTATGCATTTCATAACAGAAGTCAGATCTACAATATCTCAAACAATCAGCACATTGTACTGATTTCTTAGGATGTGTGTAGTACGAAGGCTTGGTGCACACATTACACATAAATTTGCAATAATGTATACTACAATCATTAAACCCTTTATAGCAGTACTCACAAACATAGTTGTAACCTAAGAAACCCTTCAAATTTTTTATCATGTAGTAATGATCTTCGTGCAGATATACATTTACCGTCTTGTGATGTAGCTCATCTGTATTTTTATATACCTCCAATTTACCTGAACACGATCTGTGAAAGATGACTATTTTCAGGTCTAGAAATTCTTCAAATTTAAAAACATCATTAAATGCAATTTTATCTCGGGGATTGTAACCCAGATCTGTATGTATTTTTTTGGCTATTTTCACCAAATCGCTGTTGGGGGATTGAGGATTTAAAAAATTAGCTACGCATATGCTAAAACACATATTGTCTGCTATATTTTCAGGGATGAATAAATTCATTTTATTTTTCCTTATAACCATATTGTAGGCCAGGTCGGCTAACTTCCTACGCATGCCGCCTTGTTTGTTTCGTGCTACCGTTACGCATAACTCTAAAGCAGAATCTAAACCCACGTCTGTATTGCTTTGAACAGCACGTTCGATTTGATCAACAAATATACCAACATCGTGATTATTATCAGATGTTAAAACAGCATTAATATCTGTGGGGAGACTTACTCCTTGCAGAGATACGTTCAGAAAACCATCTTCACCCGCCATCAATATGGAAAACGCTACAATCACATTCCAAATATCTTGCAAAAAGATATTATATGCAGCATAATCATCACTTGCGATTTCACGAAAATTTTAAGTTCTGCGAATTTCTAAACCGTTAAATCTTGGTCTTGGGACAATTGTAAAATCACCCACACGACCGCCTTCTCTTACTAGTCTAGCTATACAGTTCTGGCTGAGACCCATATCTGGAGCTGAGGGATCATTATCTGAGGGGACGCCATTAGAAGGACCGGCACCGATCTGTTCATTGTTGTCTATCTGCCACCCAACCACTGGGGGGGGGGGGGGGGGTGGGGTCATGCATGTGTTCTAGCGGGTACAATTGTGGGTGTGGTGGAGGCTTTCCAGCATGTTAAGTGAATCAGACTGTAACATCTGTAATTGGTTATTAATCAACTTACGTAGTTGATCACTATTATTTTGAAAATCATGTCTAGGCCTTAAAGCTCTCTGATCATCTTCTGTAGTGTTGTCATGTAAATCAGCGTGACATCTTTTACTGCTCATTTTGAATTATTATTTTTTAGACAAGCGTGTGCACCCTGAAAACACCATCAACGTTTGCTATGTGACCTAACCAGATAACAAACATGTACAGTATAAATTTGAAACCACCGTTTTGTTCTACAAGTAAAATAGTATCAGAAACAACAATAAAACGATGGCAAACAATAATAATAAATGTAAGAAATAACAAACAATAATAAATGTGTGAAATAACCTATGCTAATAAAAAACGATGTCAATAACACAGAAACAAAAACAAGCAGCAATTCAATACATAGAATATTACGTCCTATCTCCCCATACGATTGTACAAATCTCTTAACATTCTCTGAATAAGATTTAAACGTTCACCCATAAGAGATAATGCGATTACCGCAAACCTCTGCTCGACGTGCTGCTGGTGTAGCTCTTCCGGTACGCCACTCATGCTCTGCTGAAACTGGCGGAATTCGTTATACAGCTGCTCGTGACAACTTCTCCAAAATTCAGCTGCGTGATGTAAAGCTTTGTTGTATTGTTGTTGACATGATATGATATTTCTTAAAATCGCCATCACATCACTTTGTGCACTAGCAACAATGTATTCTGCTTCCCTGTAAGATAGGGGTGGTCCGGCCAAGTCAAAAAGTCTCTCAAAATACCGATTAACACGGCTCAGCATATCATAATCAAGCCTTCTATTTAAATCACGTTCGCGGAACAGTTCCTGTGGAATTTCATGTGGTAATTCATCCTCTTCCTCACTCTCCGAATCGGTGAAGGTTACCTGATCCCATGCGTGGATCATCGAGTCAGAACACGCTGTTAGGTCTCTCTTATCGTAGCCTTGTTCTGTAAAAATAACAATAACCGTTTATTAATTTAACTAATAAAAGTCAAGCATAAAACGTAATAATGAGTTTTCTGCATTAATATATACCGTTATTCTCAGAAATCCTTAAACGGCTGGTGGTCGGTGAGTCATCGGTTTCCTGCTCCGGTAACCTCAACCGTTTTACACCCTGACCATCTGTATGCAGGGGCCTCAACAGCGGCGTTGGGGATCTGAATGCGGCTGGGGTGTGATCGCTGGTGCTGGCAGTGAGCGTGTGAGACTCTTCCTCTGAAGACGTAACGCGCTCGGGGGTGGTTCGTGTGACGTTGTTTGTCTCGTGACGTGATTCTGCCCTAACTACATCCTCTTGCAACGCCTCCTCTGTAGGTGCATCTCAATAAATTAGAATGTCGTGGAAAAGTTCATTTATTTCAGTAATTCAACTCAAATTGTGAAACTCATGTATTAAATAAATTCAATGCACACAGACTGAAGTAGTTTAAGTCTTTGGTTCTTTTAATTGTGATGATTTTGGCTCACATTTAACAAACCCCACCAATTCACTATCTCAGCAAATTACAATACTTCATAAGACCAATAAAAAAACTTTTTAGTGAATTGTTGGCCTTCTGGAAAGTATGTTAGTTTACTGTACATGTACTCAATGCTTGGTTGGGGCTCCTTTTGCTTTAATTACTGTTTCAATTCGGCGTGGCATGGAGGTGATCAGTTTGTGGCACTGCTGAGGTGGTATGGAAGCCCAGGTTTCTTTGACAGTGGCCTTCAGCTCATCTGCATTTTTTGGTTTCTCATTTTCCTCTTGACAATACCCCATAGATTCTCTATGGGGTTCAGGTCTGGTGAGTTTGCTGGCCAGTCAAGCACACCATCTATGTTGTCATTTAACCAACTTTTGGTGCTTTGGCAGTGTGGGCAGGTGCCAAATCTGCTGGAAAATGAAATCAGCATCTTCAAAAGCTGGTCAGCAGAAGGAAGCATTAAGTGCTCCAAAATTGATTGGTAAACGGGTGCAGTGACTTTGGATTTCAAAAGACACACTGGACCAACACCAACCGATGACATTGCACCCCAAATCATCACAGACTGTGTAAACTTAACACTGGACTTCAAGCAACTGGGCTATGAGCTTCTCCGCCCTTCCTCCAGAGGACTTTGGACCACTGGGCAACAGTCCATTTCTTCTTCTTCTTAGCCCAGGTAAGACGCCTCTGACGTTTGTCTGTGGTTCAGGAGTGGCTTAACAGGAGTGGAATACGACAACTGTAGCCAAATTCTTGACACGTCTGTGTGTGGTGGCTCTTGATGCCTTGACCTCAGCCTCAGTCCATTCCGTGTGAAGTTCACTCAATCTTGAAATCGATTTTGCTTGACAATCCTCATAAGGTTGCGGTTCTCTCGGTTGGTTGTGCATCTTTTTCTTCCACACTTTTTCCTTCCACTCAACTTTCTGTTAACATGCTTGGACACAGCACTCTGTGAAACAGCCAGCTTATTTGGCAATGAATATTTGTGGCTTACCCTCCTTGTAAAGGGTGTCAATGATTGTCTTCTGAACAACCGTCAGATCAGCAGTCTTCCCCATGATAGTGTAGCCTAATGAACTAAACTGAGAGACCATTTGGATGCTCGGAACCTTGCAGTGTTTTGAGTTTTACTAGCTGTCATTCACCATATCTAATTTGGTTAGGATAGTGAATTGGTGGGTTTTTTGTTAAATGTGAGCCAAAATCATCACATTAAAAGAACCAAAGGCTTAAACTACTTCAGTTTGTGTGCATTGAATTTATTTAATACAATTTCACAATTTGAGTTGAATTACTGAAATAAATGAACTTTTCCACAACATTCTAATTTATTGAGATGCACCTGTATTACCACGTGGCTGTCAGAACCAACGTGTTCACCTGTCAAAATTTTGTAAACACTTTATGAGAAACTGATACTTTAAAAACAAAACAAAAAGACGAATGTCTGTATATGCAACCTACCGTTATTAACTTCGCAGTCATCATCACAGGTAACTAATTGGGCCTCGTCAACTGGGTAAAATGATAACGTATATATTATATTAACGTATGTGTTATTATTAGACATTGAGTAGTTAATAGAAAAAGAGAAAAGACTTACATAGCTCTTCAAGGATCTGTTCCAAACCATCATCGAAATCCAGATTCTCAAAAGTACCTAGATATTATAAACACGGGTGTTAAACAAATATTCACATTAAAATATATTTAAATAAATCAGATGAAAAACACACTTACCATCGTAATTGTCAGCCATCGTTCCGTCGATTGATGAGATAATATCTAACAACTTGAAGAGTTTACAGGTAATGAACGTAGTACACATTTTTGCTTTTTAACGGTAGAACTCCGATGGATATCGATATCCGATAACTACCAGTAGGGGGTATCCTAACACCATTTTTTCTTTTTCTTTTTTCTTTTACAAGTTAATGGTGTGATATTAGCGTGCGATTTACCTCAGACCCTGTCTGGTGTTTTATTACATATCCTGGGGCGTAGCCATAGACTTTCATCTTGAGGTTGTTAGATATATCCTTATCTACACATGTTTGAACGCAACAGGGGTTTTTAAACTCGGAAAAATCAAAGTTCGGATATCTGTTTATCGAACTCACACCTTGTAAACCACGCGCTCAAATGCACGTTTGAAATAGGTCTGATGTAAGTCTCACGTTGGAAAATCAAAGAGATCTATTCTCTTGTTTGCATTAGGTATACCTCATAATTGCTTGTGTGTGTGTGTGTGTGTACGTATGTTTTAAACATGACAACATTCTGAGTGAATAAAGATATCAAATTTAACTAAAATTAAGTAAAATTATACAAACTTTCCTACAGCATAGATTGACTTGTTAAAAACAATCACCCTACCCCACCCTATTTATTTCACTTTATTGTTATTGTCTTTTCTCTATCTATCTGAGTGTATCCGGAACCTCTGTGAAATCACATCCACCAGTTCTACATTATTATTAACATCCCTGTTGTTGAACAGGTGCTTGTCATCTCTGATGTGGTGTACCAGGTGATCACCAGCCTTCCGTTCTGTCACTGGTCACAGCGAGCATGACTCAACTTTGTGGTCATCCATGTTCAGCTTTCCCTGAAGGAACTCTTTCATTTGTCTCATGACTTGTTCCATGTCTTCTGATGGTAAGCTGTCTTGTTCTTGTGCATACTCAGCACTGTGCATGTCTGAGTGGTGCTGAGGTGGGTTTTGTTGTCGCTTACCCACACGAGTTGCTCTTGGATGAGTCAGGCGATTACCTTTGGATGTCTGGTTAGGTTTCCAGTTGTTCTTATCTTTTGGGTTTCTTGAGAAGCGTGGCTGTTTCCATGGATTTTTACAGCGGCTGGGCTGAAAGCTGTCGTGGACTTGGGGGTCACGTTCTCTGTGCTCTTGGTGTAGGACTCTGGTGTTGTGATGCCACTGGGTGTCATCCAGTGCAACGCTTGAGTCTTTGGTGACGGAGTTCAAGAGTGTGGATGTTTTCTTTGAGGCCATCTTCTGCTTGTTGTAGGCCTTCTGTGTTAGGTCTGGACGCGGACAGGCCATGACCGCCAAGAATGGTGGCTGACTCCAGTGGCAATTTCTAAAAGAGGCTTTAAAGTTTCACATCCTCTTCAAGGTCAGATCGTTGGTACACCAAGTAGCTTGTCGATCTGTTGTAGTAAGCTGTGGAACCTCTTGTCGTCCTTGTTTTGATCGCTAATGCAGTTAACATCGCATGTTCAGACGTCATGGTCTGTAACTTTGTTTGACTGGGCTGTCTATCTAGGAAGTTTCGTACCTCAGGACTTGACGTGGCTCTAAGGAGGTATAACCTGTCTTTGTCAGTCACATGAGGTCTCATTTCCAGATGAAACTCGATATCTTGCAGGTAGGCCTGGATGTCGTGGCCCTCTGTGGAGTTCGGATTGAACTTGCTAATGTTTTTAGACAGCTTGTTGAGGTCTTTGATGGTCATCCCATGTGCAGCTCCAAGGTCTGCTTGGATGGGGTCTCTTCTTTCATTGACTGGAAAAAGTACTGTGGTGGAGGCAGGTGAGGTTTTGGGTTGTGGCCCTTCGCGCCTTTCGTCATATGCCAGTTCTTGGACGTGGGACTCTGCTCTGCTCAGCAGTGGTGAGGCTGAGAGATGCTTCTCTTTTCTTGGCTCTTGTTTCAGCTCATAAGCATCTTTGAGTTATTTTCTGACCATGTAGAGCTCATCGTTGGTATCGTCTAGTTGTTGGGTCAGATTGTCCATTTCAGTTCTGTACCTTTCAAGGTGGTCTTCAAAGGTACTGATTTCAGCATTCTTGTCTCTGATGTCATTCTTGGCTTTCTCTAGTAGCTGTTCAGCATACTGGAGTCTGTTTACCAGGTCTTTCTGGGCAGCCTTTGCATGTTGTTGGTTGAGCTGAGCTGCTGCCAGGGCTGCTTGGAGCTTCTTAGCTTGTTCCGTTGTTTCCTGCTCCCTCTTGTTGGGTGCTTTGAGTTAATCTTGAACTTTCACTTCCAGCTTGTCTATGCGGCACTGAGCACTTGTCAGCTCCTCTTGAAGGTGGGTGATGTGCTTGACACTCAGTTTCAGCTGGGTTGTGAAGGCATAGCTCAGGGAGCTGGTGATCTTGACTAGCTCCTTGTGGTTGTTGTTCTGGTTTGAATCTTGTGTCAGGAATCTTCTCAGGATTAGGATTATTATTAAAAATAATAACAGTTCAAAAGTCTTGGGGGTGAGGCTATCTGTCATGACTCTCAGCCAAGTGTTTACATCGTCCCCATGGGCAATGGGGTCTGCAGCATGTTGGCATGCTGGGGAGAAGAGAGACTGACACAGATCTGTGTGGAGTAGAAGCCTATGTGTGGTGGGACAACTAAGTGTCGTGTCAGTGATTGTGAACCACTAGTGAAGTGTGGTGATGATTGTGTTGGTCTCAGGGTGTCTAAGTAGACTAGGGATGCGAAGACTTCGTCACTCTAATGAGGAAGAGGAAAAAGAGAGAAAAAGGTGAAAACAATTCAATGAAAAGAAACAATTCCTTTTTAGTTAGAGAAATTCTTCTGTTTTTTCAATTGAATGTTGTTATCAAGAAGGTAAACAATATTATAAAATCTCTGTTTTAGACAAAATAATGCAATAATAATGTTTATCTCTTTTCTTAGTCTGACAGGATTGACACCGTACACCTTACAGTTGGGCCGCTCACCAGGGAGGCTGCGAAGGCGACAGTTGTTCAACACTTATCTCTATTAAATTGATCTCAGCGTTGGATGAGATGCTAAAATTTGGATTGCGTTTCCAAATGTAGGGAGGTTAGGAAGAACGAAGAGGGGTTTATGACACTCACATTCAAGGATATCTCTTCTTCGCCAGATTGTTTTTCATTCACTAGACTTGAAAAAAAAAAAAAAAAAAAATTTTTTTTTGGAATTGATGTTCTACAGGTCCCTTAAACAAATGTGAAGAGTAAAGAGGAAAGAAAGCAGGAGAGAACAGGAGAGAAGGGACGGAGACAGTAAATTGAGTGGATCTGGTCCACTAGCAGGCTCTGTTGCTGTTATGCCCAACTACGAGTAGAGCGTTGTTTTTAGTTGCTGCACAACTAATCAAACAAAAATTAAATTTGAGTGAAAGAGAGTTGTCTTTCTAATTTACTTGAACTCGTAGTGAGTGATAACAATGTCTCCTATTAGGGGCTCAGGTGTGTCGTTCCCAAGCTAGGATATACAGAGGAAAGAGAATGGTAAGTAAAGTAAAATTAAAAGTAATAAATGGGCAAAATAAGTAAACTTTGAAATTAAATAAAAGGAGGAAATCAATAAATAAAACAATAATGGCTAAGTGTATAACCAAACAGGAAGAAAAGGGGTAAAACGCAATAAAATAATGAGTAAGTATAAGTCTGAATAGAATTTATTGATAGGTAATAAAATCAGTTAGGTAGAATAAGTTTACTTAAACTTTAAAAGTTTAAGGCTTATTCGTACCTAAGATAATTAGGCATAAGAGGGAATACTAGAAATAATGATCATATGAAATGATCTGAGGGGGAAATTTGAATGATTCCAAATAAATTTAATATTTTAATTAAATTTGAATTTGGCACAATTAACAATTGTGAGTCAGTATTTCCTTTTCTAGTAAAATAGGATAAAGTGGTAAGAAGTGAGAAAAGGGAGAAATAAGAAAGAGACCAAAGTGTTCTAGTTGAGGTGTTTAAAGGGTTAAATCACTTTCGCTATCCCAAACAAACACTGCATTCAACCACTGGATGTTAATACTAACTGCTAACCTTTGAGGCTAATGGCTTTAGCAGAGACTTCAATGTAAACACCACCGTTTCGTTAGCTTAGCAACACCGTGGGGTTTGTTTACAATAGCGTCGCTGTGCTGCGCGTGCGCAGTTCAGAGTTGCTTCGGAAGTAGGTTAAGACTTCCGTGTCATGATCGTAACTATGGCAACCAAAACAAGCTCTAGTGGCTAGGCATGTGAATAGTTGCATTGCAAGTATAGTTAAGCATGTTACATGAAATGTTGGCACATTTCAACACTTTATTTTTTGCGATGTGGCGCTTAAACTCTCGTTTCGTTCTGAGTTAGATTTAACTTTATTCAGATAGCAGCTTTGTGCTGCAGAGTTAGGAGAAACAGTGATAACTTTCTCAGCAGATCTTTAAATCTCTGTGCTAGTTTCTCTGGACACGTAAACACAACAGCTTTTCTTCGCTGTTGGTACAAAGTTAATATTCACTTACACGCAGTGTTAAGCGAGATTAAATTTACTTTGTGAACAGACACCAACAGGCAAGCATTATTCTCTAATGTTTTAACCCAGGAAGTCGAATAGCATGCATGATTTGACAATTGCACACGCAATTTTTTTTGTGTTTTTTGTTTTTTTGTGAAATCAAACTATGAGTAATAAGGCTTTGCTAAATAGATTGAGGAACACACTCAAACTATTCTCTATCACCGATATATTTCCCTTTTAACTACTGCAGTTTAGCTCCGTTCAGCTAACGGTGACTGAGATTCAGGGAGAATAGCGATTGAAACACTGGGACACGCAATGAAATCAATTCGGCTATTAACAAGGCATTACAAAAATGAGGAACACTCTCGATTTCTACCTTATTGTACGATCTCAGATGTTAGCTTTTAGTTCACTTACTGCAGTTTAATAATGGAGGGGCGGACTCGAGTTAAGCCTTCTCTGCGTTCATTCAGTTCATTCATTCAAGCGGCCGCGCGCTGCTTACGTCACACACAGTCTCGACTCAGAAGATTCTAATCTTTCATCCGCAGCAATAGAAAAGATTAAATAACTTGGTTTATGCTCACAATTTAGATTAAACTGCCCCGCATTCTCCACCATTATATGTTAGGGAAACAGGTCAATTTAGCTCAAAGGTAATTATTTAAAATTTTATTGGGAATTTGGACAGAATCACTGTTTTTACGGCGATCACTGAGACGGCCAGCGATTCATTGAACTAGCCGTATAACATGAATTCTGCAATGGATATTTATATCCAAATTATAGTGAAAACACTATTAATTAGCACTGTTACAAGATCGGCAGTTTAAGACATTAAATTGTACGCACAAAACACAAGATACTTCTCTTTTCAATATAAATAAGGCTTTACTGGATAAATCTAAGACATAAACTAATCTATCACATAAACACACGCATTCACACAAGTTGCAGAAAGAGAGAAAGTGAGTAAATAATTAGTTTAAGAGAATGAAAAAGTGAAATCCCAATTTTATAGCAATATGTCCAATTGCATAGACCTGAACAACCATCAATCACTTAATGAACCCGCGCATTGAGTTCCTCAATGAGGTTAAAATTTATATTAAATGCACCATTCATCTAGAATCTGGAGGTACTTGCGTTGCGTTGCCTGTACGGGGTTCCCTTTTGTTGTGGTCCTTGCAGAACAGGGGGTTTTCCTGCGGTCCCTGATTGGCTGGAAGTTCAGTCTTGGAAAGCCAGTGATTGGGCGTTGGCTGGCGACGCGGAGTTGTGGTTGAAGTTGAAGTTTTAGACTGCACTTGAGGCACGGCTAATCAAAACTTAACTCAGAAGAACACGAAACTCTCAACGGAAAATAAAATAAACAAAAGAAATAGAAATAGATGTAAAGTTTAACGAGACCAGGTGGCGTTTCTCCTCAAGGTTTCGAAGGAGCTGGCGTGTAAGCCAGAGCACGCTCAAAGAGCGCAAAATGCGATGACTGAAAAGCACGGCTAGAAGCCATGACCAAAAAAAGAGTAGAAGAGAGTGATTTGATGGTGTCCTGAGTGTTTAAACTGGGCTTTTGGACACCTCCCAAATGTTTTTTTGACCAATTAGACGCTGTCTTTGCAGGGGGTGTTGTATATTTCGCCTCCCAATTCATAAATCAAAATGTTATCTCATCAGGCACATGGTCCGAGTTTTAATGCACTTGCAGAGTATAATTTTGGACATGATTTCTATAACAAGAATATGATACATTTGACAAAGAATTGATTGGAAGAAACGTTTCAAGCAAGAAGATTCAAACACACACATACTAAACATGAATACAACCATGTTTTGACCAAATCTTAGATTGTCTGATTCGGTCTGATATCCTACAAAACTTTAATAAAAACTTCCCTTATACCCCGTTTCCAATTTAAAGTGTAAAGGCATAGTTTTGACCATTTTCAACGACCCCACACAAACACACATTCCCCAACAATCATAAATTCCATTGGATCACTGGGTGTAAAACATGTCGTTAGATGGGTGGGGGTGTACATAAACAGGTGTCCAAACAGGTGTCCATTTATGGTAGGAGGGGGGGTTTATGAGGTGCAATAAATCAAATTTTTTGCCACATAGTAGCCTATACTCTCTCTGATTCTTTATGGTCTTCATGAAATGTCTCCAACATACTTCGGTTAAAATTACTCAATGTTTGTGTAAAACAACACCCTTTTTACCTTGTCAAAAACAGCTCTGTTCACAGCGAGCCCAGTTTCTTTAAATGATAATGAGCTACTGCTCACCCCACCCCACTCTTCTGTTTTTTTTTGTGTATTCGGTGGTGTTACCATCAAAAACTAAACTAATCCACTGCCTCCTCAGTGACTCTGATGTCAGGAGAAAATGAAGACTCTTATGTTCACTTTTACATCCAACTACAAAACACCTGCATCGCTTCTGAAGTTTCTGTGTTGCTCGATCTGTGTGAGTGACTGAATGTGTGCATGTGAGCTGCAGTGAAGACAGCGCATTAGTTTAGAACATTTGTGCAATGATCACCTACCAGCAATGTAAAGATGATTTTATTAATATATTAGAATGAGGACATTACAATATAAATATATTAGAACGAGTACATTATTATTTATGGGCTTGAAAACAAGATGCAAACAATCAGAATATTGTTCCTGGTCAAGAGTGCCCAATGTTGAAACGTGAAACCTACACCATTACTGATATTATACAGTTCTGGAGGCTCTTCATAATGCAGAGATCAACCGTCTGCTCCGCCTACAGTCAGCAGTGAACCTACAGTATGCAGTGTTTAATAAACAGCTGTTTTACTGAATTCTGCTGAGGTGAAATTCAGTGCAGTCCTGTATCGGGATATGTATCGTATCATGACTTTTTCTGGTGATTCACAGCCCTACTAGCAACCACCCCTTGTATTCAAAAAAAAAAAAAAAAAAAAAAATAGACAAAAAAAAAAAAAAAAAAAAGAACTCCACCAAACACCTAGCAACCATGTTGTGTACTGGCAACCACATAGCAACTCCCAAGCAATCACCCCGAGTACCCTAGCAACTGCATAGCAACACCCTAGAAACCACCCTTAACACGTTATCAACCACAAAGCAACCACATAGCAACTCCCTAGCAACCACCCTGAGTACCTTGTATTGTAACTGCATAGCGACAGCAATTTGTTCACTGACTGAATGTGACTCTGTGTGTGTTTTCTAGTGTGGATCATGGAGGAGAATCCAGGATTACAGCAGGACTACAGAAATGTATGTCTAAACACACACACACACACTCTCTCTCTCTCTCTCACACACACACACACACTCACTCACACACACTTGTTTTTATGCATTGTGGGGGTCACCTGTCAGAATTGCTACATAGTGGGGACCACCCTTTCCTATGATCCTACAGACAGATCCTACAAAGTCTGTGTGCCTCACTTCAGATTACAAATATTTCACTACAAAAGTTATAAACCTGACGCAGTGGTTACTTGTGGGGTCATTTCAGGTATAGTGTATATCTGGGGTCCACCAAACACACAACCAGTTTATAGTCATTGTGGGGATCGAACTCACACCCATTTTATCCTTTTTGTAAAGTTATTAAAGTAGTAAACTGACTTCAACACATTTTTTAAAGCAGTTTGTAAAAAGACAATCTTATAGTTACAGAACTGTACTGTCTTTTTACATTATTTGCTCAAATGCAACATTTAAGTCAATGCCATCTTGGTTGCTGTTGAAGGATCATAAGATATAAATTGCTCATTTTTGGGAAGTAACACTGTCAGACAGTGACACCAGCAGGTAAAGTTACAGCGCGAGTCGCCTCCTCTGAGCCCATTGAGTTTTAACAGATCCCCTAAAGTGTGCGCTGGGTTTGGTGGGGGGTAATTGAGAATGAATGGGGCAAAGTCACTTGACAGGAAGCAATGCCTCCATCGCAAGATTGGATATGGTTATGATCTGCTATTACTGGTTCACACGATAAATCATTCCGCATCCACAAATCAGTCTGAATGAAAAAATAATGGCTGTTAATAGGAGGACTAGTTAAAAAGTAAACACACCGTCAGCGCCGAAAGTCTTGTGGGCAGCGCGCCAACATATAGAGTCGTTGTGCTACAGGCTTCTTGAGTTCAGATCCCGGCTCCAGGACCTTTCCTGATCCCCCCCCCCCCCTCTCTCTCACTCTCGCTCCATTCAAACTTCCTGTCAGCTCTACACTCCTATTTAAATAGTGGTTATGCGCAACAGACTTCCGTATTTTGTTAATCGGGTCTCGTCGCTTCCGGTTCAAGCGTTTTGCATATGCTTCGCTAAATATGAAGCAGTTTTACTCCGATTCCTTTCAAAGAGTTACCAAAGATGATCATCCCAAGTCCATCACATATCGGAGGATATCTAAAAGTTTTTTTTTATTTTTATTCTTTTCACATTTAGATATAAAAATTTAATAAAACATCAACAATAAAAACAGCTAGCTAGTTTAACTAATTATCTTAAAAGTCCATAGATATCGCTATTATTTAATAAGGCTGTTAACACGTTCTGCGACAAGCGGAAGCGATGAGACCTGTTTTCCGGGTTTGGTCAGGTGATGTTCAACATATACCCTATAAAGGCAAAAACGTCAAAAATAATCCTTGAGAAAAGTAAACAAACAGCTCAACCATTTAGAAATCACCACTTTATGTCAAGTCAAAATCAAACTTAAGACGGCTTGAAAACATGATCTGTGGGGGTTTAAGTGAGCAATCAGCTCGGTGGAACTGAAGGTACATCTTCATGTCTGTGACCAGTGTTTACTGAGCTTTGATGGCTGATGAATGAACAAAAGTTGACTATTAAAAGAACAGCTGAACATCAGTTCACAAATAAAACATATCGTTTAAATTAATGAGATGTATTAGGGCTGGGCAATATGGCCTAAAAATTGATCACGCTAAAAATGTTCATTTCAGTCGATATCGATAATTATCACAATACATTTCAAATCTTTTTTTCTTTCAAGTTTAAAGGCTGATTTTTGCTCCTAAGTGAAAGTTGTAGAAACCAGACTGTTAACTGTGGTTTTAAACTACTCTTTATGGTCAGAACATGACAAACACTTTTTCTAAATTCTTTACACTTTTCCACTCATTTTTCCTGGGGGGGGGGGGGTGTTAAAATAATATCTATAGAAATAAAAAAAAATTTTATCTCTGCATGTTGTAATGAGTGATATATAAATCATGAAGCAGGTTTGTGTTCCTGTCTGCAATATTAATAATATTACATTTTCTTGTCTCGATATGTCTACATAGCTTTTGTTTTCATTTTAAATAAGTATAACTTCCATTAAAATAACTTGATATTTTAAATGATAACTTATTACTTGTAATGGTTTCTGTTTTCGTGGTAATTGAAAGTTTTAGTAATTTCGTTGTGCATTTTTGGGGGGTTTAGTAGATACTCTTTATTTCATTTTTTAGTTTTTGTTGTTTAGTACATCAAGTTAATCTAAATGAAAACGAGAAACTTTGCCTTGGCAACAAGCTGAAATAAAATGTGGTATTATTATATTTCATTTCAAGTAACAATTTGTTTGTTGGTTTTGTTTTAGTGTTATAGGAACATGAAACCTACCTGTAGGAATCCCAACGAGGGCGGCCCAAAGTCATTTAGCATGGGCTTGTATGAATGTATTGTTACCATGGAAGATGGAGAGGGAATGTTTCCTTGTTAAAACAAAACACATCATTAGCTGTACGAAACAACAACTTATTTACATAAACACATATGCCATTATTTCAAGATAGACGTGCATTTGTGTAACTGATCTTTTGTCTCAAAGCCTCACAGTAACTGTGAGATAACCATTGTGACAACTAGCCCCGGCCTTCGTTCTATGCAATACCACCCTCCACCACTAGGTGTCCCCAAAGCGCAATAAAAAAACTGCACGTCTGAATCCGATCAATCAACAGCCCGAGAGACAATCATGG
This sequence comes from Sinocyclocheilus anophthalmus, assembly GCA_018155175.1. NCBI lineage: Eukaryota > Metazoa > Chordata > Actinopteri > Cypriniformes > Cyprinidae > Sinocyclocheilus > Sinocyclocheilus anophthalmus. The sequence goes on from JADLZN010007038.1 coordinate 75,848, forward strand.
AGGAAACGGCGCGGGCTTGATCTTAGCCGCTAAAAGGATTCATTTTTATCACAATCTAGCGGCCTCCACGCAAACCCATCCGGCCACTGCGCGACGCGGACTCTTCGGGAAGAACCCGAACGTGTACCTCACGCCGATATTTAGCTCTAGCGAAGGCGAGGAATGCGTTTTTTGCACTAGTAATAATGGCGGATGTGAAGGATCTGACCCTGTAGCGATCAGACTGGACAAAAACTACACACGGCTTTTCCCCAGGTATTCTTTCTCACGCTAATTCTTGCATTCGACCAAATACACTCAAGACCAAGAGTTTTCCACGCTTTTTCGGCATACCTTGGTTCCCAGAAGTTCCCGGAAGGTGTTGGTGGAGATTGGGTTTGTAAGACATACCTGAAGAGATAATAAATGAGAGAAATAAAATTGTCCCTAAAATCAGCGGAGCGTCCGTCTCAGACACTTTTTGTTTACAGCGGAGCACCGGCAAATATGGCCGCGTCACTCCTCATGACACCCACACTGCTGTCCATCATCATCACAAAGAACTCAGACAATTAACACTGAATTAATGAAAAAAAACAACCAGCGTTGTCTATCATCACAGTCACAACTGGAGAGGTTACAAAATCATTAAAAAAAAAATTTTTTTTTTTTAAATACTGCTCGTTAACACGAGGATTTAAATCTTTTTAATAGATTTTACTTGTAAGGTTTTTTTCTTTTCTTTTTAGAAACCTGACTGGTGTATATAGATAATATATATATATCTATACTATATAATATAAAAAATAAAAAAAGTTGGAAAGAAAAATAAATTTTTTTGCAATGAAACAATCTGATTAATTTTTTAATTTGAATTTTTCCAAGATGTAACATTTGCAATTTTGGAACTAAATATTTAAATCAAGCCAAGATAAGATTCCAAAAGAGTTGAGTCGAGAACAAATCATGTTTAATTAGATTTAAGGTGGATTCTTATTTTAAAGCTTTGTACATAATTTATACTGAAATAATCTGTACACTGAAATAAATGTTATTTTATGAAACTCATCCGACTTTGAGAATTACATTTATACTTTTACTTCGAAACGCACTGAATACTGAAAATAAAAGACTTCAGGTGTACCTACTACAGTTTCCTTCTTGTTCAAACCGTACCACGCTGATACAAAAATAAAGTTAAATACACATTATGAATAGAAAAAAGTGGTTCCTTGAAGTGAAGACATTTTGAAATCGAGGTAATCCACAAGATTTATTGGTCAAATGCAAGAGTAGAGATCTTGCGATCAGTTAAAGTTTTCCATAGATTCTTTGTACAACAGATCCATCAGTAGTGCAACTCGTGCAAGGATGAATGACATTGTCTTTAGATTGCTGCGACATCTACAATTCAGCAAAAACATGACATTTGAGATATGCAACTATACATCGAGATATAGTAGAGAGACCGAGCATGTGTCAAAGTCCAGCATTTACAGCAGAAATGAGGTTCGGGAGCTCTTTGTCCCCAATAACAAGAGTGACGGCAAATTATTAAAAGCAAGAAATAGAAAAATAGAGCTAAAGCATTGATTGATGTGGCCTTTTGTAGAGGACACTCCAGTTTACAAATCACACTCAAACTGAAACACTGGAAAGCAGTGAAAACCTGCTGACCCGCTTCCGTAAACTAAAAATCCAAAGGGTTCGTCAAACCATGCAACGTCTCGATAAAGTCTTTAGGGTTGGGTTTGCGCCGCTTACACCCATCGCATTCCTGCTTTTAAATCAGGTTCTGTATTAAGTGGTAAACAAGCAGCGTCATGCCCAAGACATGCTGGGTCAGAAGGCTGAAGGTGGGGACAGATGGAGGCCTTGCGAGACGAAAAAATAGAAATGGAAAAGAAACTAGATTGTGAGTAACCCCTGAGCGCTGTCCTGTGTACAACGTAGTGTATGTGACTTCATAAAGCCACTTATGTCGATGGAAAGCACAGGCCATGATTTAGCAGACTGGAGGTTGTGAAAAGGCAACAGACTGACCAAATATCGTCCAGTTTCGCCCCTCTCAGTGCTGTTTCCTGACGCACAGAGCTCTGATTCTATAGCTGCTTTGGCAATGAGTCCTCTTTGGACACGAACCCTGAAATATTAAATACGACACAAGCACTGTCTTCCTCATGGTGTGCCGGGAGAGGAAGGGTGGCTGGCTGGCTTACGATGCCGCATCTGCCCGAAAGTGAGGGGTGTTTGTGTCACGTTATGTGTTGACGGTGTGGCTGATGCTCTGCGGATGGAGTTGCTGCCACATTTGCTGCTGCTGCACAGCCAGCTGCTGAGACTGATCCGATGACGACAGAATGTTGATCAGGGGCGACACGCAGTTGGTAGGAACGATCAGACCTGAGAAGAAAAAAGAAAACGAGTTTCTGCAATTTATTATATCCATATGGATTCAAGTTATTTTTTAATTCCGTTTTATTTTTCCAAAGTTCTCGGTCTTCAGTTTTTATTTATCTGGATTCCATTTGAATGGTTTAGTTAAATTTTAATAATCAAAAAAAGCATGTCCAAATCAACAAACTTTAAAACTTTTAACATTCTGGGAAAAAAAAAAAAAAAAGTTGTGCATTTTCATTTTTCTGGATTTATGATTTAATAAAAATAATACAAATGTAATATTTAAATGGTTGTAATCAAATGAAGGCATAATCAACATTAACAATTTAATTAATCCTTTAAAGTTTTAAATCAAATGAAAATGAAAGTCTTTTTTGCTGCACAACAGTGGTTTACAACTAAAATTATAACATGGAGGGGGAAAAAATGACCAATTCTTTATAGTTAATAAGTTTGTTATTACTTTGAGAAGTACACTCTACTGTTCAATAATAATGTATTTGTTTGACAACATACCAACAATTCTCTGCCCGTCCTCTGTTCTCAAACGCACAATCTGTATCTTCACGTTGGCTCCGCTGACTGAAGCCAGTACACCCTCCACTTTGGTCCACACACTGAGGACGGAGCCACAGAGGACGTAGTACGTCCTGCACCGCAGCCCGATATCACACTGTAGCCCCACCGACACTTTCTTACAGTTCCCTCGCCTGTCAAAAAAGAGTGTTCCTCATGACAACATTTTCAGACTTCACAATGTGCAAATCAAAAGTGAAACTCCATGTTTGTTTCTATTTTCACTTCCGAAAATAACTTAAAAGAAGCACCTACCAGTACGCGTGCGAGCAGACGTTAGCCGAGGAGTTGTACTGATCAATCCAGTGCTGCTTGGCATCATCAGAGAGGACCTATTTTGAGATGAGAAGGATTAGAGACTGTACGAGCTGAAGAAATTACATGAAAGAGTGTGCAGGATGCCAACAGGATCTAGAATTAACATTCACCAAGCACCAAACGAGACAGCAAATTTTTGATTTTGGATGTTGACATAATTGGTTTAAACTGCATGATAACATGACCCTCGTTATAGCGATAGACGTTTTAGGACTTCAGACATGCAGCTATGAAGCCTGAATGTCACGTGGCAAATGCAATGCTGGTGTAAAACATTTGAAGATCAAATTTATGATGTTGTGATCATGATCTCTGCAGAGGAGTCTGCAATTGGAGTAAAACTGCTGCTCTCACACAGCACGTTGAGCCAATGTCTGATCTCAAAGTAGCTGACATAAAAGCAGGTTTTGATTTTGGGATTTTTTTAAGGTGCCGTTTCACCTTGAGACTAGCTAGAACAAGCTGCTTGTATCAAATGACACAATAGCTAGCGTAGCCATATGTCTTCATTTTTTCCCCGGACATGTCCTGGCCAGGATTTCTACATTGCCTAAAATATCTGGGTTTTGTCTGTTTTCATATTGAAGGTCTTTCTGAGGTCCTCATGCATTATATGTACAGCGTTCTCTGTAGATCCACAGCACAATTGGTAGATTATGTACAATGTCTACACACTATTGGTCAAACTATTCTTCAGTCATTACCTTTAGCAATTATGAAAAAGGCAAAACCTGGATATTTTCCCCTAAATAACCAGTGCGGTTTGTCGATAAAATTACTGACTGAACTAATGCAATACACATATATACGGCTGATTAAAAAGACTCATGGCTGGTAAATTTGACCCCAATGATAAACCAAAAACCTTAATAAAACTGCAGTAATGTAATACCTTTTTACTTCTCTTCTTGATGTCTGCATAGGTCTCCAGTTTAACTTGTTTTCCTATATTTGGTCTGTACACCATAAAGAGTCTCTTTCTGGGATTGACCTCCTTTACCAGGATGGAGATTTTCTTGTTATTTCGCACCTTGAGATGAAACAGAATGCTGTTAGTTTCAGTCGTAGAATTAATTGGAAGTAGAGTGCAGAAAGGGGAAACAAAAAGCTTGTTCACCTGTACGTAAAAGCCATCATCCGGTCCATTCTGGTCGGCCCAGACGTGGGTGGCATCCTCCCATGACATTCCCCGTTCCACACTCACCTGAACACACAGAAACAACTTTTTAGCCATTAACCAATTATGACATTAACACTAATAATGCAATCACAATGGTGCTCATAAACATGGACACCTATTTTACATACTGTATAGAGCTCCACATGCCCTGAGGTGGAATATCCTGGTGTCAAGAATTTCTTTACATCAACTTTCTTCACTTTTTCATCTCCAGAGCCCAAATCTGCAAAGAAAATATACATTTTAACTGAAATTGTGAACAAAATGAGCTAATCTTGGAAAATTACATTAAAATCCCATTAAAATATGCAATGCCTAAGGCACAAAAGAATATAGAAGTTCATTTTTCCCCAATGCATATGGACATATTAAATAAAAACAATAAGGTATAAGTTTAAGTTTCTCTCTGTATGTGGTATGTTGTTTTTAATATCCGTTATTGCCGGTGTGGTCAGAGAAATTTCAACCTTGGTCGACAAAGTTGTATTGGCGTTTTGTGGCCCTTTAGCCCAAGAATTGTTTCAATAACCCCCCCACAAAAATATAAATAAATAAATACCTAACTAAAATTGAGTTCTTTATATTTGAGACTGTAGTCATGTTTAAAACCTCCTTACCTAAATTCCCATATCATATCTCCACTTTTTTGGCATTCTGATGACAGCGTTCAAATTGTCGGAGAATACTGAAGGAGAGGCATTTGTTGATGGACCTCCATACCAGAATTCGTCAAGAACTTCCCGATGTTGTTGTATGTCTATAAAATAAATAAATAAAATTATGTGGTAGAAAATGGAAAACATTTGGCTGGCTGGAGCACATTTCAATTGCCAGTTTAAAAGACTTTACATTTTTTACTCAATATTTTCATACATTTTGAAACATTATGTACTAATACAAATACTTGCGAATTAGAGATCAACTGATATTAGAATTTGCTCATACAACAGCAATGTTTATAATGTATTGAGCCAATTCTAGTAAAACCTGTAATGAATTAACATGTATTTCGTCTTTCCTTCCTGTGACAGGGCAGCCATTCATCGCTTTTTGAAGTTTAATCACCACATTAGGCCAGAAGGTGATTCCTGTTTTTTTACATTTAAGAACTCTTAAAATAATAATTAAACCTTTTGTTATACCTAGGGATGTGCGATAACACGATTTATGATTGTGGATAATTAAAATGTCTCCACGATCTGCTTTTAAAGAAATATCATAGTATCGTGCTACAGCACACATTCTATCAACTGCAGTTCTGGCGCCTCCATCTCAATATACTGCTGACGGCACCCATTCACGCATTATACACAATCATCAAGTGATAATGCAAATTTCTCCAATCTGTTCTGTAAGAACAGTTTTGGCAGTTTACAGATAACTCCCTTTGGATGGCCTGATTGTGAGTACATTTTCAGCAAATGTTAAATTTTGGGCGAACTATTCCTTTAAAATAACTTTATTGCACATTCTTATTTCTTAAAGGACGGACTATTGTACATTTTAACATTAAAACATCTGTCTAAGCAGAAACATGACTTGTTTGTAGGATTACGTTTCGGTTGTCACTGTGCGTGGCCCTGGATTGTGGCAAAGTGTCAAACTAGATCAGATTGTACAGTATCACATAGTCTTAAAGAGACGTGTTTTGTTTCCACACATAAGCAGAACCACCTGCTCACTTGGATTCGAGAGTAGTTTTAACCCATGGAGCTAATTGAATACAACTTTAATTGCCCGTCCATTAGCCCGAGCAGATTTCACAATGATACTTTGGGAAAGCTGACAAAAACACGTCTACATTAACATTGGCCAATGGACACTCACTACTACAGAGTCTTTACACTCTCTCACTTTTATAGAGTTCCTGTGGCTTTGAGCAGAGAGTGTGTTTCCTAAACCTTAATCTCTCCCTTTCCCTCCATCTCCGTCTTTCAGGCTTAACATTTTTGTTGGCTTGTTATCGGCTCTGGCAGCAAATTTTTCTATGATGTAATTTGTTGTGGTGTTTCAAATCATTTTTGATAAATCACTAGCTGTCCCACAAAAAAGATAATAGTTGATACAATCTCATAAACACTTTTTTAAGAACCGAAAAAACATTTTAAATGTGTTTAAATGCTACTCAGTGGAAACTGCGGGCCCAAATTGCTTACATGGCAGAAGTGCCCTGCTGTGTGGTTCAACGAACGGTCTTTTTTCCGCGCCCATAATGCCATACTCAAAATGCAAAGTACTGTTAGGTAAACCAGTAAGTTTTACTATAACCAATACAGCAAATTTTAATTCATAAATTTTCGCAATAAGGGCACGACCATTGACAAGGTAGGGGTTTTTTTTCTGCTTTACATATTTGCCTCAAATTGTCTTTTTTTTTTTTTTTTAGTCATTTAGCAGACGCTTTTACCAAAGCGACTTAAAAATGAGGACAACAGAAGCAATCAAAACAAACAAAAGAGCAACAATATATAAGTGCATCTCAATAAATTAGAAAAGTTCATTCATTTCAGTAATTAAACTCAAATTGTGAAACTCGTGTATCAAATAAATTCAATGCACACAGACTGAAAAGTAGTTTAAGTCTTTGGTTCTTTTAAATTGTGATGATTTTGGCTCACATTTAACAAAACCACCAATTCCAGGTAAGACTCCTCTGATGTTGTCTGTGGTTCAGGATTGGCTTAACAAGAGGAATACGACAACTGTAGCCAAATTCCTTGATACGTCTGTGTGTGGTTGCTCTTGATGCATTGACCCCAGCCTCAGTCCATTCATTTTTGAAGTTCACTCAAATTCTTGAATCGTTTTTGTTTGACAATCCTCATAAGGCTGTGGTTCTTTTGGTTGGTTGTGCATCTTTTTCTTCCCCACTTTTTCCTTCCCCTCAACTTTCTGTTAACATGCTTGGATACAGCACTCTGTGAACAGCCAGTTTATTTGGCAATGAATGTTTGTGGCTTAACCTTCTTGTGAAGGGTGTCAATGATTGTCATCTGGACAACTGTCAGATCAGCAGTCCTCCCCATGATTGTGTAACCTAGTAAACCAAACTGAGAGACCATTTTGAAGGCTCATGAAACCTTTGCAGGTGTTTTGAGTTTGATTAGCTGATTGGCATGTCACCAGATTCTAATTTGTTGAGATAGTCAATTGGTGGTTTTTTGTTAAATGTGAGCAAAAATCATTACAATTAAAAGAACCAAAGTCTTAAACTACTTCAGTTTGTGTGCAGTGAATTTATTTAATACACAAGTTTCACACTTTGAGTTGAATTACTGAAATAAATAAAAAAACTTTTTCACGACATTCTAATTTATTGAAATGCACCTGTACATGCAGGTCTCAAGTCTCGTTAGCCTAACACAGTAACACTAGCAAGGTGTATCTATATAAATATATATATAATATATATAATACACACATACACATACTATCTAGATATATTATTATATACCTACACCTACATCCATATATTAGGACATATATTACATACATACATATTATATATTATGACCTACATACATACATACGTCTATAATATATATAATCTACACACACATACATATATGTACATATAATACCTACATACGTGTATATATATATACACATTTATCCACACACATACCATATACATACCACACACACATATATATATATAATACAAAAGAATCCACACACACACACACATACATACACCATATATCTAATAGATATAATATACACACACCCACATACATACATAATTGTATACACACCCACACACCACACACACCACCACATACACATACACAAAGAAAAACAAGTAGATAGAATAGAAAAAATAAAAAGCCAGTGTTTGTTAGTTTTTTTTTTGTTTTTTTTAATAAAAAAAGAAGATAAATATAAAGTACAATTAAAATAGAATAGAAAGTGCTAGAGTAAGAGGTCAAACAGGTGTAACAGATTGTTGTAAATTTAATGTGTTTTACAATTACGCATATCACATCAAGAAATGAAAACCAAAAAAACATCGGTAGATCTTTCACAGCGCTAACAGCCACATGTATAGATAAACACTGCACTCTCAGAGAGAGAAAAAAAAAGAAAAAGAAACAAAAGCTGTCACTAGGGCAGATGATTAGAGTAAAATCCCAGCGTAAAAGTACCATTTCAAAATAATACAACTACGTACATATATGCAGTCTTTGGTACATAAGGTAATTTGGTACCTTAAAGGTACATATTTGTGGCTAAAGTATGCATATTACACTCTAAAAAATGCTGGGTTAAATACTACCCAGTGCTGGGTAAAATAGGGACAAAGCCAGCAATTGGGCTGTTTTGACCCAGCGGTTTGGTTAAATGTTTAACCCAACTTTCTGTGTAGTAACCCAACCGCTGGGTCAAAAAACAACCCAATAGCTGGCTTTGGTCCCTATTTTACCCAGCACTGGTTGTATTTAACCCAGCATTTTTTAGAGTGTAGTAGCTAATTAGTACATATTTGTACTTTTTGAAAAGGTGCCGCCCCAGTGACAACTTTTGTACCTATTTTTCTGAGAGTGTACTGTTCAAACATGATGTTCTATCCATTTTTTTAGTTTGAAAGGAGTCTTACCAAACATATCCCAAACTTTTTACTAAACATGTAATCAATCTGATGGCCCTACAATCATGCTTGTTCAATTGTGTCGTGAGATCTCCTTGACTAAAAATCATCAGTGTTTATGGACAACTGCCAAAATGGACTTGATTTTAAACGTATAACTTCCTCTTTTTATACTTTCTTGTAAATAATTGGGCAAAATGGCATAATTCAGCAAATCAAAACACAAATTTTTGAAAATAAAACTTTCATGCTGTGCACATTTTACCATCATCCACCCCCATTGGGGGGGGGGGGGGGGGGGGGGGCCCAGGGTTCCCACGAATGCCAAACTAATGTAGGGTTGTGGATCTAGAAATACATAGCCACTTCAGACATATTTGTGAGTTTTTACATAAAGTTAAGAAAACAATATTAAGAACAGTACTAATATTAATTGATATTATTAATTGAAATGTAATATATTTGTTCTTACACAGCTGTCTCTTTTCATCTCTTGTATATTCTGCTATTTTGAAGAGTTTCAAGCTAAAGTCCAGTTTAAGATGCGTGTAAGATTTCTTATTTCATGCATCTGGAAAATAAAATGAAGTATAGGCAATATTACAATTTCTATTCGGTTTTCCCCCATATTTATTTATTCAGTTAGTTATTAGTTTAAGATGTAGTTATTAGTTAGATATTCGTTTTAGATTTGTTTTTCAGTGCTTAAAGTAAATATTAATATTTCTATGTGCATTAAAAGCTGTTGTATATACATACATACACCTTTGTTTACATTTGTGTGATGCTCGGCAACCACATAGTTAAGTCGACGCAACACAAAAATTACAACAGTTTCCCATGATAAAACACATTTGTGTTGGTGGGAGAATTACGCTTCTTGGGGCTTATTGCTTTAGTATGTAACATGCTACGGCAAGTCATAATAATAACTACGCAAGGTTCACACAAAACAGATTTTAGACATTTATTTTAAGCATGGTGCCCAATAAATGAGAACTTGATTATTTACTCACCCAGGAAGCAGAGGTACGTTAATTCTACACATGCATTCTTGTGTATATAATGGCTTCCAATTCAATGAACTGCATTTTGAATCTCTTATATCATGTTAAACCTGGCAAACAGAAACCTTTTCACTGTTTGAAACACTGGCACAAGTTTCACTGAGGTGCAAATAATAATTTAATGACATAATTTCGTTAAGAACTTGGCACAGGCCTTAAACCATTGTTGCCAAAAGAAGAACAATCACATTCACACACCACATTATGAAACCTGGTGGCCACTGATGAAATGGAGAAACAGTATGGGAATATAATAACAAAAGTCGGTGTTTCAGAAATATTAGACATGTTTTGGCGCTAGTGGATAGTTGGGGGTCACCATAATAATAATTTCAATCCAGTGCTAATGTGAAAGCATACTGACTATTTTGCATAAATGTGTCGTGCAATTAACAAGACAACCAGTGCTTTATGAAACAACGTACGCAAGTAGACTAACAAATCACAGGAAGAGGTGAAGAAAACCTCAATATCTGCAATTATCAATTCATATTAGGACACATTTTTGGAATGTCTAACTCTTTGAGGCGAATTAGGAAGGAATCGATGTTTTCCGAGTCATTCTACTTAAGCATTTCGCAGCCGCGTTGATAGATCATCTTGGTGACTGCAGAACTGCGCATGAGCGAGTACTCGCCCCACGTTGGAGCCGAAGCCTTTAGAAGCCATGTGCCCCCCCCCCCCCCCCCCCCCCCCCCCCCCCCCCCCCCCCCCCCCCCCCCCCCCCCCTCCTCACGCCGAATAGCATTAATACAGTCCCTCATTCCTTCATACTGCGAGTTAATGGGCAAAACCTCGAAACCCAGGTCAGTGTTGTCGATGATAGTGCGTGTTCCCTGGATATGCAGCCTGTGCAACACCGTTTCCAAAGGAAACAGCAGCACATCTGCACACAGGCTGGCAGCAAAGCTGGCCATGAGCTCAGGGAAGTATGCCTCCAGCATAGACTGGACCGCGTCCGCTTGCGAGTCAGGGGACGAGTGCTTTGGTGAGCCATTATTCCGACGCCGCAGCAGGTAAAGAACCAGCCGCTGCACGCTGGAACTGATAACATAGTGGAGGATGCCGTGGAGGACCGTGGGGAACAGCAGGTTCCAGAGGGGAAGGAGACGCTTGCTGTGAGGCACTCCCATCCCCATAACTCGCCCGATTCCCTCTTTCACACAATCCAGGATGCCGGGGTTGTCTCGGATTATTTCACTCTGGTG
>JADLZN010007039.1:0-156417 GCA_018155175.1 Sinocyclocheilus anophthalmus
ACACACATCTACATACAACAGATCACTGTCGTCCACGGCATGGAGCGCTCTGTTTGGGCTGTCGCGAAACGGGATGCTAGAATTTTGATTTGAACAATGCAAAACTGTCAACTAATTGACTTAAAGGGATAGTTCACCAAAAAGATCACTCTGTCCATTCCAAACATGACTGTTCTTTGCTTCTGTGGGAAAACAAAAGAAAGATGGAAACAATGCTCAGTTTCTAAAGAACTGGGTTATGGCAATGAAAGTCAGGGCCGTAGATACGCTGGGCCACGTGCGGGAACGTGTAACGGGGATACTGTCCCCCTCCCACTTTTAATATCACGTAATTTCGCTCCCCGCCACACTTTTTGCTGGGGGGGGTGGCAAGTGGGTTCGCATAGAGTTTTCAAAGAGCCCGGCTGTGAAAATATAGATTTAAAATTCAAAAGAGACAGGATCATTCTGTGCATGAGCTGAGGTTTTATTCGGACCGCAGAGAAGAAGCCGAGATGAAACTCGCGGAGGCAAAACACTTAGGTGCGTGTATGTTTGTCTTCTACTCGAGGGCCAAGCCGGGAGGCGCTTATCGCCGCTACCAAATTATCCTCCTCCCTCTCCGCAGACAGTCCTCATTAAGGACATTTCCTAATATGGACAATAGCGCCAGCTAGTGCGGTATCCGTTGAAAACAGTTGTCTTTCACAGGAAAACAAAGCGGTTAGCAAACATAAGACATTAAAGCAACATACAGATTGCGACAATTATGTGTTTTTGGTGTTTGGCAAGGCAGTCCCCAGATAGAAGAAGTATAGGACTCAATTCAGGTCGCTAACTGTACCTAGGCATTGAGGACATATTGAAACTATTCGCCTTTTGTTAAAGAAAAGTGTTTGTAAATATGATAAACAATCATTAGTTATTGTGAGGGTCCAGCCGTGAGGTCCGGGTCTAAGATGTGGTGTGAAAGGAAGCGCGTGCGCCACCAAGCCTTGCTTTAGATTGATCACCAAAGCTACATGCAAAACAGGAATCATTTCTGAATATACCTTTTACGTAGCTAGTTCATAATAACTTTCTTCTAGTTGAATCCTATTGGACAACATGTAATTTAAGTCAATCAAGTCAAGCACCTTAGTGATCAGACCAGGCGCCGGTCGGAACCATCTACAGCTGGTGACAACTACACGGGCAACATGAAACAGCAGTAATTAGGAAAATAGTGTTCAAGAATGCCACAAATGCACAAGTTAGCAAACAACTCCGTTTTCGGGGAAGACAGGGGGCTCAGATGAGGCATGATTCTACAGCCAGCGCAGTTGCGAATCAGCCGTTGCAGTGCATGGCAACGATATCCCCGCGGTCTGGAAGGAGGGGCCCCAACTACGCAAGGGCAAAGGCGACATCGGCAAGGACCAAAACCACCCCTCGGTGACAGAACGGAGAAAAACCGTGGATGAAACCAGGCCGCATTCGGGGGCCAGTAGCCTCGATCAGACCACCCAGCACGACGGAAAAATCATAGAATCACGGAATCAAACAGACAGTGATATGGTATGAACCTGCAATTATTAGAGAAGCCAAGCAAACTGAGGCAAGTGTGGTCAGGTATCTGTATGTTGTGCAGGTTGGCATGCATCTGAGGCCTCGAGGGTTGCATCAGCCGCGACTCAGGTTCTGGAGCCATACTGAAGCTTTGTGTATAGCCATATGGGACCGACGGTAGTTTTAATACCCGGGCATCGACAGAAAACAAACCAACATAAGATAGCGGGAGTTGCTGTTTGCCATACAACCCACAACAAGTTTAGTGTTGTAATCCCAAACTAACGAAAGACTACGGGATTTGAGTAGAGGAAACGGCAAGTAAAGCTGCGGGACGTGTGCATCCGGAAAAGATTATGAATCAGTATTGAATGCGGGGCCAAAGTAGGGGGGTCTCGGTAAGCTAGATGGAAACAGACAAGTGTGGTCTTGAACCCCGACGTATCAGGAGGCGAGTCCAGAGGTTGGGGAGCCACATGCAAAAGTCGAACCTCCGAGGTGGAACTTTGATACCTCCGTAGGTACTACCAAAAGGTCCAGATGTTGTCGACCGTTAGGACGCGTGATTGGATGGGAGCGTGGTAGAAGCCTAGCGGTTGCCTCCGCAGGGACTAACCCATTAAGGGCCTTATAGGTCAGTAATAATATTTTGTAACTGATACGAAACTTAACAGGTAGCCAGTGCAGAGAATGTAAAGTTTGTGTAATATGATCATATTTTCTTGACTTGGTAAGGACTCTAGCAGCTGCATTTTTGGACTACCTGTAGCTTGTTTATTGCAGATGCAGGACAACCACCTAGCAGTGAATTACAATAGTCCAATCTAGAGGTCATGAATACATGAACTAGCTTTTCTGCATCAGAGAACAGGTATCATGTTTCGTATCTTGGCAATGTTTCTAAGATGGAAGAATGCAGTTTTTTTGTAACATGGGAAATATGATTTCAAAAGACAAGTTGCTATCTAATATAACACCCAGATTTTTTGACTGTAGAGGAAGTAACAGTAAATCCGTCTAGTTGCAAATTGTAATCCCCGAGATTCTGTGTACTGTCTTTTGGTAAAATAAGTAATATCTCCATCTTATCCGAATTTAATAGGAGAAAATTATTGGTCAGATCCATTCGAGCTATCGTTAACATTTGTACAACAACACTATCTGTATTCCGCATCCGGGAGATAGATAAGTAAGTGTCAGCTGGGCGTGTTGAGATATATAGTTGATTATCATCAGCATAACAGTGGAAACTATTCCTGTATTTTCTAATAATATTACCAATGGGCAACATGTATATCGAAAATAGCAGAGGACCGAGGACATATCCTTGTGGTACTCCATACTTTACTGGTGATAATTGATATGACTCCCCATTTAAATGAACAATGTGGTAGCGATCGGACATGTAGGATCCAAACCATCTTAAAGCCTGCCCTTGAAAACCTGTATAGTTTTGTAATCGATCTATGAGTATGTCATGAGCTATAGTATCGAATGCAGCACTAAGATCAAGTAAAACGAGCAATGAGACACAGCCTTGGTCTGAAGCAAGAAGCAAGTAATTTGTAATTTTAACAAATGCAGTTTCTGTGCTACATTGTGTGTCTGTCGTCTGCGCTCGCTTTGGATCCCTTCGGACTGAAATGCTCTTCATAGAGCTTTCCTTCTTGCCTGTCATGCAATGCGGCACAGTGACAGACATCATCTTTTTCCTAAAGGTTTGACCCCCAAGAAATAAGGCTAATGAGGTGAGCGATGGGGATCTGGAATTAGCCCATTACTATGATTAGCTGGTGCGTTTCTTAAGACAACGAGGCTTACATTGGGACTTGAACATAGGTTTGGGCTGTAGGTGACACGTGCCTTAATGATCACGACGAGGTTACAGAATCAGTGGACTAATGCGGTCGTTCTTCTGTGCTACCGGTAACCACACGCGCGGTCGTTAAGGTAGTGGTGTTACTAGCGAGCTACTAGGCATGGTGTTGGGGCCTTTAGTCGGTATTCTCCGTGATTACGGATTTATTTCCGAACGTCTCCTTTCCTCGTTTCTCTATAGCTGTAAATCACTGCCCATTTTATCTTTTCGGGGTCGATAAGAAGCTATAGGATTGAGACGCTGGGTAGATCTACATTTGCTTTGGGGTTTATCATGTATATTCTATGTGATCAGGCGAAATTCATAAGTCAGTATCTAATTAAAGCTGTGTCGGGAAATTTAGATGCGGGGATGGCGTCCTTGGGTATTGTTAACTTCAGTCCACTGGTGCTAAATAAGCAACCTAAGTGTGTTTTGGTTCAGTTTCTATGAGTGTTGTGGACTATGCTCGGCCCTGCATCTTAGAGCCTGTCTAGAGCTGAGCATACGGGTTGTGGCCCCTCCACGGCAATCGAAACTCACCTCTGCCAATGAGTTGGTCGCCATTTGCGCGCAAGACTACGGCGTTTTTTTCACTATGTAAAGGGGTGTGACTGGTTGTAACAGGGTGCCAGTACACAGTTTGTCTCCTAACACTCGTGTCAAGTGGGATGGGCACAGCTTCTGAAGGTCAGAAGAGATATGGGTCTCCATGGGGCGAGTTATTTTCACGATTCGGTGTACTTCTAGTGGACAACAGACAGTGAAGCAAACAATCCAGGCAGTAGTTAGTGTGATACTGTCTTTGCTGTCCTGAACATAGTTCTGCCTCGGTTTTAAAACGAGAACGTCGGAGCCATAGGTAATATTATATCAGCCAGCACGTGCCCATAAGGTAATGTAGGCATTTATCACTGGCACGGAGGTACGTATCTAGAACATAAGAGCAAGGCCATCCGATATAAGTAAGATCTAGCGTAGGAGGAAAACGGGTGGCCCGGATGGGGCTGGGGACGCCAAAGATTATAAGTCAGTAAACCAAGGCCGAAGGCGCAGTGGGAGTATCACGTGAAGTTACAGCGCCGACAGTAGCGCTTTATCAACAGGAACCAAGAGTCTGAGGGAAAGCGGCCCAAAGTCGGTAGACAATCGGTTACACGCCCCTGTGTTCTAGACACGGACAAGCAGAGAGACGAGAGATTGCGGTGGCATATCTGACAGGGAACAGAACAATTAGTTATGGCAAAGATTAAACCTGTATCCTGTCTCTAAGTACATTGAGATATCACGACTAATATGTTGCACATTGACGCCACCACGACCCAGTCTGACGGGCGTCATGCTGGATATAGCAGGGAGTAGACTCATTTAAACCCAATAGAATCATTATGTTTTAGCCAGGTTTCAGTCAAGCAGAGTACATCAAAACGATTATCTGTGATCATGTTCATTTACAATAACTGCTGTGTGTGAAGTGATCTAATGCTTTAGGAGCCCAACGTTAAAAATGTTTTTTTGCATTTGATTTTAAATTGCTGGTTAAGCACGATCAATTTTGTCTTTTTCTAGATGCCTGCGCATTAACATTTTATATTTTGCCTCACTATCGGAAAACACAGTCTTTAGAGATTGGACGCCACAAGTACTTCTATCCGTAAGCGGTAAACCACAAGCCTCAGGGCAGTATTGTGGTGAGATGTACTTACTAGTCACATGAGCGCATCGTCCTGGAAATGTTGTCCCGACATGGCGTCCTCTCCCACTCCTGCTCGGATGCAGACCTCATCGCGAAACAGCCGAGGACCAATCCCAGAAAAGAGTCCATTTATTAACAGAGACAGTATTATTTTTCTATAACACCAATACCAATAAAAATCGCTGTTCATTTTAAAGCAAAAAGCCTACTGTGACCTTCCGTGCTCCCTCGTCGAGACGTGGAAGCGGTTCCTTGACACGATGACTGCGTCGCTGGTCCGATGTTCGCGCACACGTCTCGATCATGCTCCTTCCATTGTCCCGTCTTGCAGCGTCTCCAGATCTGCCGCGCCTTGGGGTCCTTAGCGCCCCGCTTGACGACCACGACCGCTCCGGGCTCTTCCGCACCCTTCAGTGATCGCTGGGTATCTGCGCATGAAACATTTCGAGAACACGCATCACCAGGACACAGTTAGTGTGCAGCACCCCTCTTACCTTCATCTAACCGTAGCCCGGACTTGGGTGGTCCGGACGAGTGGAGTCTCCGGGAAACGGAGCGTCGCGTGTTCCGTCTCGCAGAGTGGAGCGAATCGGTTTCCGGGTGGAGATCTCGAAGACCTGAGGCGGCGGAGGGGGAGAGGTCGTCACCCGGGACCTGGCTCGCGTCTTCCGCTGCGGCTGCACCCAGGGTCCGTGGTGTCCCTGCGCCGGAGTGAAGGACATTTGGGAAGATCGCGTCCTGGGTGCACCAGTCCTGTGCAGAGAAACACACGGAGTAGAAGTGCTGGGAGAGATAGCAGCGCGCTGTATACTTAACTCGGACTTGTGAACGTCAGCCTGGGATGATTCCAGCGTGGCTATCCGCTCTCTCAGCTGGGTCTGCTTCACCACCAGGTCACGGATCTGCTTCTCCACGGCATCCAGCTCGACCTGCTCCGAATGCATCTCGAACGTGTCCTCACCTGCACTAAAAGGTAGATACACATCCGCCATTAAAGCAAGTAACGGTGAGTAAAACAATGGAAATGTGTGTGGATAGAGTATTAGTGTAAGCGAGATTAGCTGCTATCACGCTGGCGATGCTAGCGGGCTGTATGCTAATAGCGGACTCGGAAAGTCAAAATAGAACTAGTGCTAACAAGGCGCTCTGATTGTTTTTGTTGTAGAATATGATAGGGGATATATTCACACGTTATTAAACTGAAAAAGGATGGTGTATAAAATTGATTTGAAGATAAAAAATTAGACGACAAAGAATTAACTTGACGGAGCTCAAACTCAAACCACACGCAGCAACAAACAGGAAGTGAGGTTTGTTAATTTTTGTTCAAAGTGTTTCAAAGCTCACACGGTTAGCATCATTACTCCAGTCTCACATGATCCTTCAAAAATCATTCTGATATTCTGATTTGCTGCTCAAAAAAACATGAAATATTATTATCAATAAGAATAATTAAAAAGGTTTTCTTGAGCAGCAAATCAGCAAATCAGAATGATTTCTGAAGATCGTGACACTGAAGAATGGAGTAATGATGCTTAAAATTCAGCTTTGATCACAGCAATCATTTTAAAATATATTCAAAAAGAAAGCATTATTTTAAATAGTAAAAATATTTCACAACATAACTGCTTTTGCTGTACTTTGTATCAAATAAATGCAGACTTGATGAGCAGCATACTTCTTTATAAAACATTAAAACAAATCTTACTGGTCAAAAACGTTGACTGTAGGTCTATAGTTACTAATGTTAATTTTCATGTTATATAATATGCCCCCATTCATAAGGGTCCAAAACAACATAGACTTGGCCTTGTATGGACAAAAACACTGAAAAAATAACATTTGTCAAAATATATCCTTTGTGTTACACAAGAAAGAATCTCCGACAGGGACGCACATGAGACCTTTAGAATAATATATCTTGAGTTCAACCTGAACCGAATTGGATGGTTTCTCAATGCCGGTTAAAGGAAAAAAAAGTTCATTGCAAAACAACCTACATGGAGGGTAACAGTAGAACAAAATACAGGGCCTTAAGGGCTTTTTTTTTGGTTTAAAGTTGAATTGTTTTGTTTTTTTTTTTAATCTTTACTTTTTTAAAACCCTCTTAGCACTTGACTGCAAGTACGCGCTATAAGGCACGGCAGTGTTTTTAAAAACATAATTTAAAGTTGCTATAAAAGATTTTTGGGTAAAATGAACAAAAAATCCCATTAACTGGATTTTGTAAAAAGTGATTTAAGTGAGTAAAAAAAGTAAATTTTCAAAACTATGTCTTTGTTTTACCCAAATTCACTACAATAAGCCTGCAACAATGAATTAGATTTTGTGGTGTTGTGTCCGATTTGGAAATTTCTTGTTTAATTAATTTCTTTACTTAATGCAAACCCTAAGATAAATGTCAATAACTAGGTGACTGATATGCGCCTGATTACTTGATGATATGATGAATGAGCATTTTTGTAGGACTGAAGTTGTTTATAGAAGTTTATATATTCTAGAATATATATATCTATAATATATATAAGAGATATGTCATTCTATATCTATATAGATATATATATAGTTATATGTATATATAAATATATTGTTATATATACCAACTTTGGGCAGTAAGTACATTTGGCCATTTATTTTTCCACTTTAGGGGTGAGACTTGATTTGGTCAATAGTAGGGATGTGATGAATCGCGTGGCAGAGACTCCGCAAGATCCGACTGGTCTCCGTGGAGAACGTGACGATAGCCTCTCAAAACCTTTTGCAGTGTTACCTTAGACTGCCCATTAATCGTTAAAAATTGCGATCTTAGCAATCAGATTCACACCCACGTCGATCTTATTCCTGATGACAACGATTCAGCTATGTCTTTACGCGACCGTTTCACTCATCGCAGTGTAAGGAGCGTGAGCAGCAACTTTTTGTTTGTCACTGCCCCTGTCATGCATCGAAGCTGTCGCCATCATCCGCTCCATGTGACGCTGTCATTCCTGATATGGGCGGGACAAAACACGCGTTTGTTCATGCTCCCTGACCCTTACGATGTAAACAGGTGTTAAAGACAGTCAATCTGCATGCAGCTGCTGCATGACCAGAAAGAGCAACACAACCAGTCTCTGATTTTTTTGGGGGAAACTTCATGAATTTTTGTTTTATTACTTTATATATATAGATATAAATAATATAACACATATATTTTTTAAAGATTTAAGCAATGAACACTTTGTCAGAACCACTAGTAAATTATGTTATTTTGTTTAGTTTTCTAATCTTTTTTTCAGAATTGTGAGAGAATCGTGATCTCTAATTTATTAAAAAAAAATTGTGATTCTCAATTTATCCAAAATCATACAGCTCTATTTACATATTTTTATACTGCGTTACAAATTCACTTGAATTAGAATTTAATTTCATAAAATACAGGTATTTCAAAGGCCCTAACAGTTTTTGCATTTTGTGTGTGTTCAGTTGAAGAAGACTATTTTTGCCCTAACTATATTTCATCATTGAGGTTTCTTGTCTAAAAACACTCGTCTCTCTCGGTCTCGTGAACCCGTCTTCTTGTCTCGTCTCGTCTTCCGCGTCTCATGTCTAATGTCTCGTCACCCCCTAGTCAATAGTGAATTGAGTGTATCATTGGATTTGTTGCCTTTTCGCTAATATCTGGCGATTTTCTGAGTGACAGGTTGCTGACAGGCAGTAAATGAGTGAATTAAAAAATGTATTCAAAATATGATTACACCGATATTATTTATATAACACTGCATATTGTCAAGGTTTTTTGGTGGGGTGACTTTAGAGATATTACTTGATCACGCAGTCTGTATTGAGTAAATGCAAATTCAGCACAGCTGATAGTGTTATCCAAACATAAATGTATAATAAACATTCAACTCCCCAATCTAAAACTATGACCAGTTACTGGGAATGTTTTGTCCCTAGGAGTCAACTCTGTTTGTGGGTTTTAGCGGCTCATAGATTCAGTGCCGTCCCCACTCCAACCTGACACTGATGTGAAGCCTTGTTTGGTGCCTACCTGTGAAAGGCCGTTTTACTTGGCAAGACAGCATGGCCCTATTACTTAGCCTAATAACAAGGTACAGAAGTATGCTTAATTAACACCGACAGAGTCCCCCCAATCCTTTTTTTTTTAATTTCAGTGGGGGCCTTTGTCTCTTTCATATCAAATAGGGTTTACAAGTCTTTTTTTTTGGGCGATTATGTGTGTTTATATTACTGTTTAAAAGTGTACAGATGTCGTGTGTATGTTTGGTATTATAGATTAGTGAGAGTCATGGATTAATCAAAACAAACTATGAGTCTTTACACTGCATTCAACAGTTTTTCAAAAAGAGTGACACGAAAGAAATGTCAGCGGAAAAAAGAGATGTGAGAGTTGCGTAGTGGGAAACGATGTCCTTCTTCTAGAATTAAATATTTAAACAAATCGCATCTCCCATTATACGGCGTGTCTCCCTCCACATCTGATTAATATCTCATCATGCCATAGTGAATTTATATACACCCCTATGAAAAGGAAAGAGTTAGTACTTTATTGGTTATTCTTAAATGGTGTGGGTGTATGCTTCATCGCTATGTAACACTAAACAACTGAAACTGTGGAATTACTGCTACATTTAGCCCAAACTGCATGAATTCACAGAAAATAAAAATGATTGTAAGATATAAAATCATACATTATAGGATCATGACTCTAAATACGTGGTGTTTTACCATAGACAACCCCAAGTCGTGTTCTAAATGTATCCACACATTATGCTATCACTAAAATAATTCTTTTTGCTCAAATATCAAAAACCAGCATCTGAGGACATGCTTCTTCAGAGGAAAGGCAGTCCCAGAATGCATTGGATGAGCTCTGTGAATAGAATCTCTACATGGTGTGTATATTTTGTAGGTTTCCCTACAAAACCCAAAAAGATTTTTCCATTGGGCCCGTTTTGACTATTTTGATTCTTTGTGGCTTTTTTTTGCCATCATTATATCTTTACAAAGAACACACACTTCATTGAAAAATTTGCAAGAGGCTTAGAACACAATGAGGCTATAAAGTCTCACACCCCAAACAAATTAACCATGGTTTTACCACCCATAAACAAAAACTAATGGTAAACCACAATTAACACAGGTTATTTGCTATACCATAACCAGAGTTTACCCATGGTGTGTGTAGTAAAACGTGGTCTACAAATGGGAATCAATACGCCAAAAAACAAAAACCATTGTTACTACATTTTTAGTACAATAAAACCATGGTTAAATTTCATGAGGGACACTCTCAAGTAGATGATTTTTTTTTCTGTGCGATGTGATGACTTTAAAGGTCCACAACAACCTCTGTGTTCCTATTTAGCCATTTATTAGCAACCGCCTTTTCCAGGACAAGTAAAAACTTAAAACGATTCACAAGGGGGTGAAAATATGTTGAACTTGTGTTATTTCAGACATTCAACCAAAACCCATTCAAAAAACCCATTTCTTCGGATGAGGAACTGGAAGTGTTAATTGTTAAGCGTGGTTTTATTTTTTTAGCAACATGCTACCTGACACTACGTAGGCAGCATTTCGTTAGCAGTGTATCTGGCAGCCGTTCTCATAATTTTTGGGCATTCATTCACTGCTTTTTCATTTTCTATGTAAACATGCACTAGATATACATATTTGACCACTTCACTCATGCTTAATGTCTTGTGCAGCATCTTATGCAACAAATGTTTTACAAAACATTTCTCTCGACCTTGAATATTTTTAATTCCACTGTCCTGCAACTTGCGTTTTTAAATGTAAAATACCTTCTATGGTCCCTTAGAAGATAATTGTCTATGTAGGCAGCAGACAATAAAGCAACATACTAAGTCACTAGCTCACTATAGAGCTATGATGTTCAAGGTCACTTGTCTCAGTAACTGACCACTATTTTTACTCTGATAAACTTGACTTTACCTTAATGCGGTGAGTCTGTGCCCAGTAGTGCTGGGGGGTAAATCGGGACACTTGCCTCCCCCATCCTCCTCATCCTTGGCCTCTGGAGGTGTCTTAGCCTCATCGCAGTAATAAGGATCTCTGGGCTGTCCCTCACCTGCAGGCATATCACAGGTCACCTCTTCTTAAGGTCTCTATTTTAGTTTGTGGCCAGCAGTGAAGGCAGTCTGTCTCATAACAGGACTCCTCAGCAGGCCTCATTCCTTGAAATTGCTTTAATGAACACATTGGTATTTACCTATTAATAAAATTAATGCAAGAGATGTTTGCTTTCTAAGGTCTCCTCATGTATGGGTACTGTAGGGACCACATCCATCCTGAAAAAACATGGCTGGTTTTTAGCTGCTCTCTCAGCCTGACCAGGTGATAAGTGCCCAAAGCTCTTTAAAACCAACCAACAGACCGGGAGACCAGAAAATGCCCATTTCTTTTTTTTCACATTTCTTGTTCTCATTCTCATTCTCGTTCTTTTATTCCTTCTTTTTTTCTCTTGTTCATTCTTCGTTGGTTCATTATTTCTATATTTGTCTTTCTTTCTTTCATAGGTGTTCCTTTCCGTATTTAAATTGTTCTTCTTTTTTCTATCTCTCTATCTTTTTCCTTTCTTTCTTTCTTTCTGTCTTTAATTGGTTGTTTCTTTATCTCAGGTTTTTAAATTGATTTGTTCTTTTTTGGTTGGTTAGGTCTCTTCTTTTCTTCCTTCATTCTTTATTGCTTTCATCGTGGTGCTATTTATCTTACGCTTTGTAATAATTTGTTCGTCTTTCATTTGTTTGTTAGGTGCTTTCTTTTTTCATTTGGTTGTTTTTTTTATTCACCCTGTTAATTCATTGTTATTCTTTCTGTCTTTCTTTTCTTTCTTTCATTTGGTTGCTTTTATCTGCTCTTTGTTAATAATTTGTGCCTCTTCTTTCTTCCTGCCTTACTTCCTTTCATTGTAGTGCTTTTATATGCCTTTTGTTAATTAATTTGTTCTTTCTGTCTTTGTTTGTTAGGTCTTCTTACTCTCTCTCTCTCTTCTCTTCTCTCTTTCTGTTTTTAGGTCACGTCCCAAAACCATTCAAGCTGGCTGTTATTAAGCCTCTTATTAAGAAACCACAACTAGATCCTAGTGAACTGGCAAATTACAGACCCATCTCAAATCTTCCTTTTATATCTAAAATTTTAGAAAAAGCTGTGTCTGCTCAATTGTGCTCCTTCCTGCAAAAAAAAAATCTCTATGAAGAATTTCAGTCAGGTTTCAGGCCCACCATAGCACAGAAACTGCACTTAAAATTAAAGTTAAAATTACAAATGACTTGCTTCTAGCGTCAGACCAAGGCTGTGTCTCATTGCTAGTTTGACTTGATCTTAGTGCTGCATTCGATACTTTAGATCATGACATACTCATAGATCGATCACAAACAGATACAGGTATTCAAGGGCAGGCTTTAAGATGGTTTAGATCCTACCTGTCCGATCGCTACCACCTTGTTCATTTAAATGGGGAGTCATCTCAATTATCACCAGTAAAATATGGAGTGCCACAAGGATCTGTCCTAGGTCCTCTGCTATTTTCGATATACATGTTACCACTTGGTATTATTATTAGGAAATACGGGATTAGTTTCCACGGTTATGCCGATGATACTCAACTATATAACTCAACAAGACCAAATGAAACTTCTAAATTATCCAAGCTAACAAAGTGTGTTAAAAATGTAAAAAATTGGATGACCAATAATTTTATCTTATTAAATTCAGATAAGACAGAGATAATACTTATTGGACCAAAAGACAGTACACCGAATCTCGTGGATTACAATTGCAACTAGACGGATGTACAGTTACTTCCTCTACAGTCAAAAATCTGGGTGTTATATTAGATAGCAACTTGTCTTTTGAAAAATCATATTTCCCATGTTACAAAAGCGGCATTCTTCCATCTTAGAAACATTACCAAGCTACGAAACATGATACCTGTTTCTGATGCAGAAAAGCTAGTTCATGCATTCATGACATCTAGACTGGACTATTGTAATGCACTAATAGCTGGTTGTCCTGCATCTTCAATAAAAAAGCTACAGATAGTCCAAAATGCAGCACCTAGAGTCCTTACCAGGTCAAGAAAATATGATCATATTACCCCATTTTTACAGTCTCTGCACTGGCTACCTAATAACTTTCGTATCAATTACAAAATATTATTACTTACATATAAGGCCCTTAATGGGTTAGCTTCTGCGTACCTAACTAGTCTTCTACCATGCTACAATCAATCACGCTCCCTAAGGTCACAAAATTATGGACTTTTGGTAGTATCTAGGATAGCAACGTCCACTAAAGGAGGTAGAGCTTTTTAATATTTGGCTCCCAAACTCTGGAATAGCCTTCCTGATACCGTTCGGGGTTCAGACACAATCTCTCTGTTTAAATCTAGATTAAAGAAACATCTCTTTGGCCAAGCATTCAAATAATGAATCTCATAATCTTTTACTGCAGTTATATCTAATCAAATGCAAATTATTATTCTTTAGTTTGGGTAAAACAAATCATTTTTGCTTGGTTGGAACATCAGCTACGCTAATTATGTTGGTATTTGTTTCTCTGTCTTTTGCCACGGGATGAACATCCCGTGGTAACTAGGATTACACAAGCTTCAGTCTGGATCCAAAACCTGAGAAGAGATTGATGCAACCCTCAGCGGACCTCAGATGATGCCGAACCTGAAAACACATAGAAACGACCACTTTTGCTATAAGTGTGATTGCCATCATCTAATAATTGTGTAATATATTCATCGTTGTGTTTCTTACGTTTTTATATTGATTTGCGTTCGGATGGTTGTCTGGTCAGAGGAGAACTGGGCCCCCCGACCGAGCCTGGTTTCTCCCAAGGTTTTTTTATCCATTCTGTCACCGATGGAGTTTTTGTTCCTTGCCGCTGTTGCCTCTGGGTTGCTTAGTTGGGGACACTTCATTTCCAACGTTATCGTTGACATGATTGCAAAGATCTTATTTAAACTGAGCTGGATGTTGACAACACTGAATTCAATGATGAACTGCATTTAACTGAAAATTTTGTGTTTACTATTGTCATTTTGCATTATTGACACTATTTTCTTAATTAATTCTGTTCAGTTGCTTTGACAATCTGTATGGTTAAAAGCGCTATATAAATAACGGTGACTTGACTTGACTTGACTTAGTTACTTATTTTTTTTTGTCATGAAAATTAGGGGTGGGTAAATCGACGGCTGTGATTCAGATTTTTGTCAGTCCAAAAATAAGAGGGGATTATTTCATAGGCAAAACAAGGATAAATCTAATATAATAGTTTTTGTATAATATAAGTTGTATATGTTAATATTTTTTAATGGACCAGAGCTAAGATGGGCTACATTTTTATATAATGCTAACAAAGATTAAAACCCACGTTACACAACTTTATTACCGTAACTAATGAGAGCTTATTGTAAAGTGTTGTCAAATATCAAAGACAAATTAAAATAAAAAAATAAATAATGAAATATTCAGACTACATACTGTACTACATACGCACTGAATATTGCCTACTATTTTTAAAATAAGTATGCATTATGCAATAAGCATTTTAAACAGTAGTATACTACATTGTTGTCACATGACCTCATGTTTAATTCAGTGCCGCCATCCCGATATCATGCCAGAAACAAATATTTTAATTTAGCATTTTTAATGCATTTTGTGCAAAAGCATCTCTTCAAGGCTGATTAAACTGACTAGTCCAGATGAAATCACCTCCAGGTCATTCATCAGAGAGGAAATGAAGGTCTGCATCACACGCTACACAGACGGGACAAATGACACCCTTCACCTCAGTGACTGCAGCTCACAATCAGCCCTCATCCAGCCTCAATCAGCTCAGCCGAGACCAAACCCAAAGAGACTCGCACCTCAATACTTACACATTTCAGCTCCTAATCTGATTCATTCTAATTCTTTTCTAATTAACTTGAATTAATTAATATTACCTTTGACATTTTAATAGAGCACATTGCGTGCAAAATTTCTCAGTTAAGGCAGAATATTACAGGTGAATAGGACAGACATTGAACTAATATGTACACTTTGCCAGTTGATTAATCACATACATTAAGACAATTAATTTGTATTACATGTTTTATGAAATGTAATGTTTAAATATGGACACAAACTAAATGTGCACAAACTTGCATCCATTTTCAGAACAAGAGTCTAAACATGGGATTAAGCCAGGTTAAAAATGAGTTTTGTTTAGTTTTTTTTACAGAGGGATTCAGGAAATGTGTTTTTATCACTCCATAACTTGGAAATTACTATCAACAGCCAGAAACAAATGAATTTGCTGTTTTTAGGGGAAAAAATTTATATAAACCAGGAATGAACAAAACTCTGTCAAAACATTCAGAATATAAAGAGGAATAAAACTAACATTTGCTGAAGTGGAGATTTCTGACTCATTTTATGAATAGGCCTTTAAATATACAGTATGGATTTTAATTGGAATCTATAGGCGCAAATAGAAAAAGTCTAATAAAAAAATGTTTTTTTTATATTTATATATTTTGGATGTTTTCTTTTTACTAGTCTGGAAGAAGACAAGTTATAGAAGCAAAATAAATGGAAATAGTAAAAAAAAAACGTTTAAAGATAAAAAGATAATTTCAAAATTCAGATTCTTCCTATAGGTGTCTCTTAGTCTTCATAGTTGAAAATTGTGGGGTTAAATATACACATGTAGACACTATTGCATATTTGTGTATGTTTGATGAGCTTACGCTTTCTCCTCAGTTCCTCTGTGTATTTTTGGTTTCTTTCCTGGTTTCTGCTTTTTAATTGGCGGGTTACATTTCATGCCAAAACACACACACACACACAACCACACCACACACACACACAAACCACTACGAAACACACAAACACAACACACACTCAAAATACACAACACACACACAAATTCAACACCACACACACACCACCACACACACACTCAAACACACACACCAAACACACACGAAAAAGACAAACACACACACACACACACACACGCGCAAACACACACACACACACACACGCGTGCACACACAAACACCAAACACACACACACACACACCACAAACACACACACACACACACACAACACACACACACAAACACCACACACAAACACACACAACACACACAAAAATAGCAGTAGAAAATATAATCAAATGGGTGGTGTCGTTCATTTTTAAAACTCAGAGAGTCATGCAACACTAAATTACAAATGTTCATGGCACAAAAATAAATCAGGACAGATAATAAGGACAGTTCTGCTCATAATATCTGAATGCATGTGATGACACACACCTCTAGTTTGGGCCAGTCTGTCGGCATGCCCGGCCCATGGTTGTTCTTCCACCAGCGGAGATCATCGGGCTCACTGATGGACATGAGTGTGTGATGCAGTTCACTGTACACTGCTTTAATACTGAAACACATGACAGGAAACATCACTGCAGCTATAATACTACAAACTTGATTTCCTTAAGTTGTTTTTCCAGCAAACTTGCATCTTTGCATGTCGCTGTTTGCCTTTATAAAGGAGACTAAAATGGAAAAGGCTGTGGATGAAGTCAATGTGAGACAATCAGTGTTTTATATTATTTAACTTTATAAAATTCTGTCTGTCAAATATATTCTGCAGTGTTTATGGAAAACACCAATTTATACAATTGAAATGTCAAATATAAATAATTTGATTCTCAGCTCTAAGATATTTTGACATAAAAAAACACTTGAATGTTTTAATTTATTATCACTGAAATATTACTTGTTTTTGGTATATTTTGGAATATTTGAACTATAATCAAATATAAATAATTTTATTCTCAGATCTAAAATGTTTGTCTCTACAAAAAAAAAATGTACCCAGTGTAATTTCATTATCATTGATATATTATTAGTTTTTAGTAGTATTTTGAATTAGATAAAACTATTTTATTTTTATATTTTCTATAAAATTTTAATTAGGACTTTTGTTGTGGTCATTTGGATGTTTTTTAGGTTTTTTATGTTTTTTATTCATGGTTATTTATAGGTTTTTAGGTATTTTAGTATCAAGTTAAACTTAACAATAACAATAAATAAGAAAAAAAAGAAATTATATGGCAGAAGTTTATCTATAATTGACTTTTTAATAAAATAACATTTATTTAATTTTTTTTTGGTGCAGGCTTTTAAAAATAACAACCACTAATATATTACACAAAATCATTCAACTGCAATTGAAATAGCTGAAACCAACAACGCTAACAAATATTTTGTTTGTTTTCCTTCAAAATGTGCTGAACGCTTTAACGTCAGATAAAGTGTAATCGTTCTACTGGTCTATGTGACCTTTATGAGGCAGCTAAAATAACATGCTTGTTTGTGTTTTAAACCTCTCGTTGTTGGTAATGTCGAGGTGTCTGTGAATGGACAGGAAGGCCTGCTTCAGGAAGCTGATCCTCTTCCTCTCCTCCTCCTGTGATTGGTCGAACACAGACTCCATTTCCTCCATGTATCGCGGTGCGAAGCCAGTGGCGTCCTCTAGAGCCTTCTCATAACGATCACGTGCCTGCAAACACACGCACATTCATTACGGCGCAGCAGTAAGTGGTGTTTGTTTGTGGCATCCGATCGCTGACTGACCTTGCTGCGCTCCTGTGTGGCTTTCTCTCTGGCCTGCTGGATCTTGGACAGTTTGCTCTCGCTCAGCTTAGCGGTGTGTTTGGCTTGATTCTCTTTTTCCTGAGCGCTCTGCTCTTTCTGACATGACTTATGATATGCCGCACGAGCCTTTTCCAGCTAATGGAGACACAAAGATTTATTATTAGTGTCACGTAGTGCTCTTCATATTCCATTCAGCTCTTAGTTATGCTACTGAACGTTATGCACTGGAGATGCTATTTCATCTTCTTTCTCTACGTTTCGCATTGTAGCTTCCAATGTATTTTTTATTCTAATATTAAATATTAGAATATTATACATCATGTTATGTATACACTGAAAAAATCTGGAAATAACTTTTACTGAGAAACCACTTAATAAAATTTCACAATTACAAAAAAAAATGTGAAGTAGAAAGAATTTTTACAATATTTTAACTATCAACTTCCAAAAAGAACTTTTACAGTGCTAATATATATATATAATATAATATATATATATATATACATATAATTAGATACATATGATTATCTAATTAAATATGCATGAATTATTTGCATACATTTCCAGATCAGATACATTGTATAAAACCGGATTCAAAATTCTTATTTCTAAAATTCAAATTTTTGTTTATATATTAGAGTTAAAGGTTTTTATAGTAGGGATTTGGAGGATCTTTTTATCACTTCATAAATCAGAAAATACTGTCAATAGGCAGAAAAAAACATTTGCCACATGCTTTTAGAAATAAAATGTTACATAAAATATAATAAATCAGATGCAAATCAAGTGTTACAAGCGAAAATATAGATACTTAAAGATTTCTTTAAAAAAAATTAAGAAAACATCTTTTAAATATATGCATTGTAAATTGAAATCTACAGATGCAGACAGATAACGTAATAATAAACCAAACTTTTAAAGGCAGAGTAAGCGATTTCTGAATGTTGATATTTGAAATCACCAAAACAAACACGCCCGTACCTAAAAGGAACACACTCCAAACTTAATAGCTCCGCCCACAAATTCACAAACATGCTATGCAACATAGGCACCTCTCCCATCATGAGTGGACACGCCCCTTAATGCTGATTGGCTAGAAGTGTGTTTTGGTGCTCAGTCCGATCCACTTTCAACAGCGTCTCTCACAAAGCATTTACTGTACCTTTAAATGTGTATTTTGGATGTTTTCTATCCCTTAGTCTGAGAGAAGACATGTTACAGCAAAATCTCAGCACTGACCAGTGGTTTTACCTTACCTGAATATGCTGCATGAGATTTTGAACCAACAGGAGTGAAAACAGTTCAGTTGATTAACACCTATTAACCATCAGCATACTGCTTACTATCACCTTCTTTAATCGTTTCTCCCAGGGCTTCTGAGCGCGAGAGAAAGCCGTCGCAAGATCATGGGACTCTCTGAATCCACAGAACATTTTCCGCGGGAACGTCTCCTTCTGCCACGAGCGAATGCGTTCTCCGTCTTCAGAAACCAGAGACTGGGAGACTGACGTGTGAAGAGCAGACAGACGCTCGGTGGACGAGAAAAAGCACTGCCAGGCCCGCAAGAGAGACCCGTACAGGGGCCCTGAGAGAAACAAACACAAAAATCAGCTCACTTACACACACTTTTATTCAATTACATTACACTCAGCACAACTGCAATTGAACTTGACGGCCAGCAAATTTTAGGTGCATGTAAAAGAGCAACTTTGCATAAAAGTCACATGAGAAAAATAAGGGGTAGATGATAACAGAATCACAAATGATCTCGCAGTGAGGCATTGTCTAATTAAATATTCACTAAATTGCATATATTTTCAGAACATAAATCTGAACATTAGATAAAGCCAGAAAAAGCCAAAGATCTTGTTTCATTTTAATGGCATATTAGAGTAAAATATTTCTACAGAAAGCTAATTTTGCATTTGTCTTTTTAATATAAATCAGAAAATGCAGTTAAAAACTAGAAAGAAA
The DNA here is from genome assembly GCA_018155175.1 of Sinocyclocheilus anophthalmus. Taxonomy (NCBI): domain Eukaryota; kingdom Metazoa; phylum Chordata; class Actinopteri; order Cypriniformes; family Cyprinidae; genus Sinocyclocheilus; species Sinocyclocheilus anophthalmus. The sequence goes on from JADLZN010007039.1 coordinate 19,748, forward strand.
AAAAACTTAATTTTTTACTATCATGCTTTCAGGAATAAAAATTATTTACAAAATCAATCGAAATGTGCAAACTCCTCAGTAAAATTATATAAATATATTTATATAGTTGTAAAACTGTAATCATAATGTTAAATAAATAAAATCAAGACTTTAGTATTTCGGATGTTTTTTTCACTAGATGTTATGGAAGCAAAATAACCCAAAATCTCTGGACTAACCAAATTTAGATAAATAGAGAAGTGGTTTTGGCCTTTTTACCTATAATAATCGTGCAAATTATTTGACAAAGATAATACTCACATAAAATCCAAAATAAGATAAAAGAAGTTTGCTCAAATATTATGCAACTTTCAATGGATGTTATATGGGATAACCCGTTTCCAACTGAATAAAAACGTATAAAAAATTAAGGTAATTGTGTAAATAAAATCGCAATTGGACGTTTACATCTTGCAAGTTCTGACTTTTTCTAGTCTAACGTCGCAATTGCAAGCTATAAAGTCAGAATTGTAAGATATATATATAAACTCTCAATTCTGACTTTTTCTCGCAATTGTGAGTTTATGTCTAGCAATATAAATTTGCAATTCCAAACAAAAATGCCAGATTCGTGAGAAAAAAAAGTCAAAATTGTGAGATAAAAAAGTCACAATTACCTTTTTTATATTCTGTGGCAGAAACAGGCTTCCATAATACATCTATGTGGAGCAGGATTTTGGACCAATGAGATTGAACTGTAGGCGGAGCCCAATGCCATGTTGTTTAATGTAGCTGACGATAGGTTTTTGACACTCACGAGTCTCAGTGATAGCTTTCCACTTGTTGCTCCATTCGGTCAGCTGACGGGCGTACTGTCGCTCCACATGAGCCCGGTCCTTCATGCATGCCATGATGTCTTTACAAGCCTGGTACGACTCTGGTGTCCTCTGTACCGTCCGCATGTAATTTCCTGGCTAAGAGACGAGAACAGAAGGGAACTGATTTTATTTTTCTATGAACTACGTATAGTATGTTTGCTTGGTTCCAAGTCGAGTTGAATTTTTTTCATACAGTGCTTTATACAATACAGATTGTTTAAAATCAGCTTCACAGTATGTTAGCGTCTGACCCAATCTGGACCACACTAATTTTAATTGATGTAACAAATCAAATTAATTAGGTTCAAACAACTCGTCCACAGTCCCTCAATCAATGTAAAAACTGGATTGCCAGGATGTCTGGCTGAAAACAGGCCTCTGGTTCCATGACAACTAATCATGATATCACTTGTTTTATGACCCCCAGGAATGTGAGAAGGATAGCACACTCTTTGTCCCAAGGAAAAGCAGAGGAGAAATGGACTGTGTTCTAGTTAATTCATAGAAAAACCGTTATTTGAATGAACACACAGATTTCTTCAGGCCATTGAGTATATTATTTTCATTGTGTATTTTGTCTTTGATATTATTAGACTATTTTAGTATGCTTGTGAGGGGAACCATTCCTGATCCTCCCTTTTCACTATAAGTAATCTTACCTTGTTTAGTATCTATGAATTTGCCTTAGTATGATCGAAACAAGCGTGTATATTATATAGTGGTACATAGGCAATATATATTAGGGCCCTGAGAAATCGTGAATTTTTAAATTTTTTTCGATTAAGTCCATTTGCAAATTACCATGCTAGAGAACAAAGGGTCGTAAACCCTCCAGCAATTGACACCTCCCGCTCGGAAATTCCATTTTGATCATTGGACAAGACCATCTTGAAAGGCGGAGATCTTCTCCGAACTTAAAGGCCCGGCTCCAGGGACCCGACCCAGTCGGTGGTTCGGTCAGAAGCTAAGAAAATGTGAAAAAACGCTTCAGGATATCAAAGATTGTGCCAGGCCTTTCGGCCCGAGTCCTTTCAATTCATCAAGTGACTCTGACTCAAACTAGATCTTTCTCATCAACCAACTTCAGCAAAATCTTGGGGGCCGTAAGATTGAATCAGGAATCTTTTTCAGACATACGCAAGTATAAAACTTAGTCGATTTAATTGATGCATTAAGTATCAGTTACACTTTTTTACAAAGGTGTGTTTGAACTCAGATTCTGACGTATCCCTGAAGGCTTTGATTTGTTGAATATACATGCAAAGTGTTCCATAAACTCCATTCTTTATGCCTCTTTCTATGCTGAGTGAAACTTTAACCCTTTCCTATACCAACAAACTGTATGTGTGTGTGTGTGTGTATGTGTATGTTAGACCAGTTTAAGTGTTTATGTAGTATGTTAGACTAGTTTAAGTGTTTATGTAGTTAATAAAGTCTTATTTGTATCACACTTGACGTTTTCATTGTTTACTCATAACCGGAGTCCATAATCATGCAGATTTACGTTACAAACTTATAGCATTGTACAGTAAGAAAGTTATTTCCCAATTAACGTTCTTAGAATTGACAGACAATTGACCCTGATAGGTCAGCTAAATATCTACAGCGGATCTAAAATATGAATAGTTAATTATAAACTAGTTATGGTTAATTATTCATATTTCCCCATGAGCTGATTCGCTACCGATTTTGGTGGAGAGAATGCGGGCATAATAAAACAAAAGTTATGAGTTTAAACACTGTCAACATAAAAGTGTGTGCGTGATAGTCCAGGTAAAAATAGGACGTGACGTCAGATGCCCTGGGTGTCCCTCTATTTGGCTGGCTTGTTGAGAGGCAGATAAAAGTTGGGGTTAATGTACCGCTATTTAATGTAGAGTCTTTATGTATTTCATGCTTAATGGCATCGGTGTGAGGTTAATCTGATTTTAGCAAAGAAACCCTAATTTCAGTATTAAAGCATAAACCTGTCTTGACAAAGCGTAAGTCTGAATCTCAGCTCAGCGGCATGTCCAACTGTACCATAATGTAATATGCTTTAATGAAGAAATCACAAAATTGCAGTATTGTTTAAATTGTTTCTTGAAGAAGAAATCTCAGTACAGTTATATCAAGGTAGACGTGAGCGCTGCTCCCCTTTCTACAGCAAAAAGGCCTTATAGTTTATAATTAGATAGAAGCAATTAATCTACACTTTGACTGCATATACAGTATACAAGCAACCTGGTGGTCATTATATGTTTCACTCGCTGAGTGAAAGTAAAGGTGTAATACTGTACTTTAGTAATCATATGTGAGGCAAACATAACTACATATATGTTTAAACCGGTTTTAACTTACAGTAAACCCGTTTTGTAATTCTTTAAACAAGTGCAAGAAGTTTATTGTTGCATTAGAGAAGCACTCACCGAAGTGCTAATGTAATGCAACAAGTCTTGAAGGTTGAAGCACCCGTTCTAAAACTATGACTGTTTAACATAGACAGACATTAAACTGCGTTAATTACACTGGCAGGCATTGGTTACCGTGACAACAACTTGTCACAGAAAGTGCTAACTTCACATAGCACAACACACCATGTTGTAAACAAACCACCTGAAGCAGCTAAAGCTATACACGACTTAGCATAGTTTCATTTTAGGCTAAGCTACCAAATAGCTTTAACAATTAGGGGTTAACACTCTTTATTTGAAGCTTTTAAATACAGATGTGTGTGTGCAGTGTGAAGCAATTTGAATTTAACCTAATCCCTCGTTTCTGATTTTTCCATTTCTCTTCCTTCTTTTTCTTCTTTTTCTATGTTTCTCAATCTTCAATTCGTCTCAGCGAATTTAACTATCTAGATGTATCCTTCCTGATTGCTATTGCTCAGTTACTAGTTAATTAAATATAAATTTAATTACATCTGAACTGTCTATCGAGGAAAGATTCCCCTTCCTTACTCCAGAGCACCCCCACTCTACTCTGCCCTCCTCATTAAGGTATTGGGTGCTTTTGGTAACACACTAATCACTAGTGCTGCTATTTGTTCCTAATACCAGAATGATTACCTTGTTTTGTTAATAGCAGTCAGCTAATGTTAAATCCATTTACATGTTATGCCCCCTTGATGTTCTCTCTGAACCTCAAAAGGAACCAGAGACATTTCTATTTTTGATTTGTTTATTTTCAAAAAAAAATAATAATAAGCATAATCTGAATAGAAATGCTCTCCTTTTCCTTCTGCTTTTCCCTTTTCTCCTTCATACCTCAGAGATTAAGCCTGTTTGGGGAACCATCAGCAAATTCTGAGTGATAATTTGAAAATAATTTGACAGTAGTCTTAAGTCAACAATCAAAATCCTGTTTACGCCCTTTTCAGCAAAACATATGCTGACCCAAAACTATTTTAGCATTCACACTCTGTTTTGATCTTGTAGTAGTCTCTAGCCCTTACTCTCAACACAAATTTGCAAAAATGTTGCAGATGCTCAGACTAACTGCACAGAATGCAGAACAGAGAGGGCTGGCCAGGCGTCGTGAGGAACACCACCTTACCCAGGCCCGACGACCACCTACTAAGCCGAAAGCAACTGGACACAGAGAGAAATGTACCTCAGACTCAGGACTCAAGCGAGAGTTATGGCCACAAAAAGCTCACCAAGGTCATCATCTTCCTGGCCCACAACCCAATGGGATTGAAACAGGAGGTAAATGATCTCAAGCAACAGATCACAGCGGTAGCCCACAAGGACCCCAGCAAAATGGAGTTACAGGAGGAAATCAATAGATTTAAAAAGGCTCTGACAGCTGCTGAACAGCAAGAGCACCTGGAAAAGGTAGCCAGAAAGGACCTGGAAAGGAAACACCCACACAAAATTACTATTAAAGCAGCAAATTCTGAGCTCTTAGACAAAGTTACCAGAATTGAGACTCTGATCCAGCAGCCGAACAACACTCAAGACAAACTTGACATGCTCCGAAGAGAACTCAGGGACTCCTACAGGCGGCGAAAAGAGACGCAGTGGGAGAGACACCCTACTCCCGCATCATCATTCAGCCGTGAAAAACGCCCTCATATGAAACAAGCTACGAAGGGGAGAGCCAACACATTCTGCTTAACAACTCAGCAGACAGAACAGTAATACTTCCAAGCATCCACGCAGCAGCGCATGATGTGACCCCCAAAAACTTTGACAAGCTAGCCAGAAAAAGCCCGGCATTCACATTGCTGGGGAAACAATAGTTTCATACTTTAGGCAGTACGAGCAGTAATTCAGAACGGTGGAGTCGTTTTAAACATTACTTGCAAGCAGACCCAATAATCAATCATATGTGTCTGTCTCATAAGTTTAGTAACTTCTTATACATGCACATACCAATTTCTGATCAAAATCAGATGAAACTATAGCTTGAATGTGCCTTCCTACGAGCAGTAAGAAGTTTTCAGGGCTATAATGTGTTTAAATCGTACAATAAGAAACTAACCTGACTTTAGCGAAGAAATCCTAATTTCTGTGTTAGTAGAGCACAAGTCTATTTTCTGACGACGAAATCTCGGAATTAGCAGCTCATATAAATGGTACCAAAATAAATCAGTCTGATTTTGGGCGAAGAAATCCCCATCTTCAGTACTGTGTAGGTGATCTGAACGATGCTCCTCATTTCACTAATTTAAGACCTTATTATGTGTTACGTATCATTGTACTTCATTTTGACCCGCTCATGTGAAACATTTACATAACTCTTATACATGCGAGCACCAGGTTCTGAATATAATCAGATAAAACTATAGCTTGAATGTGCCTTCATACAAGCAGTAGAAAGTTTTCAGTGCTATTATGTTTTTAAATCGTACGATAAGAAATTAACCTGATTTTAGCGAAGAAATCCTGATTTCTGTGTTAGTAGAGCACAATTCTATTTTCTGACGACGAAATCTCGGGTTTAGCAGCTCATATAAATGGTACCAGTATAAATCGGTCTGATCTTGGGCGAAGAAATCCCCTTCTTCAGAACTGTGTAGGTGATCTGAGCGATACTCCTCATTGCATTAATTTAAGGCCTTATTATGTGTCACGTATCATTGTATTTCATTATGACTCGCTCATGTGAAACATTTACGTAAAAATTAATGGTGTTATTCTAGCGTAGCTAACTACGAATCCACCATTGCCTGTGAAGTGAATGTGCTGTTTTGACTAATGAATGAATTTGTATGGGACATGCATGAGTTTCCCATGAATGCTCACAGCAGTGCAAGTCTGCTCAACCTGCACCTGTTGTGAGCTTGCATTAGTCTCCTAGCAACACGTGACCCCGGAAATGTGAGCAGACTCTTCCGGTTAATCTAACAACAGCACCCACTTCACAGACCTGAGTGTAAACAAAGAATTGCGTGTAACTAACGCCAACTCTTAAGCTAAGCCCTTTACCTCAAATGCTAGCTGTTAGCATCTGGCTAACGCTTAGATAGGCGTGTAAAGTGTAACTTTCTAACCACACCTATCTCTCCCTCTCTCTCTCCGTCACTCCTGGTGTCAATTCCTGTTGATGCCACACAGGTACCTGTGGGACCACCCACATACTGGTTTTTACTTGTGTTATTGTTTATTTTTGTTTTGATTTTATTCTACCTCTTTTTAATTTTATTTCATTTACTTACATTTGTTTAGCACAAATGTACCAATTCAGTTAAATTGATTTGTATTAAATTTGAGATTTAATTTAAATCAAATTTTATTTATTTTTATTTTATTTTTTTTATTTCCATTTGTAGTTTTATTGGTTATTTTGTTTCTTTCTTCCCATTTTAATTTTCCTACAGCTCTTCAGACCCCGTTGTATTTTTATTTTTTTTTTTTTGTTGTGTTTTTACTTTTACTTTATTTTAGTTATTTCACCATCACCACCGTCGCTTTTGGATAGGATTACAGTAGTTATAGCAACTGTTGTTTGCTTAATGAGTTATACAGGTTATTAGTAACCTAATCCCTGTTTCCTCTACTTCTCCTCACTCCTCAGTGCAAGGCCTAATACATTGAAGGGCAGCTACCATTCAACACAATGTAGGCTAAGATAAAACTAGAAACAAATCCCACTGTTTCTTTTTCTTTTGACGCGGTATTTGGTGGGTCCCTGCTAGTTTAACAGTCTAACCCTAGGTTTATGAAATCTATTGCAGCATCACCCACAAGTGAAACCTGCTTAGCCATATCTCCTAGAAAAAAAACTAAAATAGGTAAAAATTTTCCTTTTTTTTTTGAGTTCATCTTATTTATTTCAGTTTCGTCATAGTGACCAAACCGGTGAACCATCAGTAGTATAGCCCGGTCAACAGCTGACCCCTGCTTACGGCCCCTCAACAAAGTTACTCAAACTCTTCCTTTGTGTTCACGAACACAAAAACATAGCACCCTACCTCACTAGCTGCCTCCCACCAGCTAGTCATACCTTACACGGCCTACACAGCCGTTCCCCTTAGAGATAGTTTAACACCTCTGTACGTACTTGCATTTGTTTTGTCCCTTTCTCTCTCTGGTGTTCCAACAAGTGTGCCAGTATGTCGCAGACATGCCACAGACATCCAGCCCTGGCAGCTCACCAGGACCAACTGGACACTCAGTAGAGCACTGTAATGGACATCACTCAGCTCAAAGCAGCCAACGACCTGCAATAGCAAAGAAAGGAACAGCGAGACTGCGACATAAGCGAACACTTGACCAGCATCATCCTCTCCTCGGCCCACACCCTCAAGGGCCTCAGACAGGAGATATACGAGCTGAAACTGCAAGTCACAGAATTCTACAGAGAACTGACACCTGCTCAACGAGAGAAAGCACAGAACGGATGCAAAGAACCTCACCGAATGGTGCGACAGAAAGAAATCACCAGTCTTAACAGAGGCTCTAACAGCGGCTAAACACCAGGCGCCGCTGGAAAAGCCATCACACAGGACTTGAAAAAAGAACTGTTTCACACAAAGTCACTCTAAAAACAACATATGTGGAACTAAATAAGAGAGACACCACATCTAAGGCCTTAAAAGGCCAGCTGCATACAGCCAGAGCTGAGGTCCAAACCCTGACTCAGCAATTAGAAAGGAGCTTAACATGGTTCAGAAAGAATTTAAACAGTCCTAACGACTGCGCATAGACCTAAGCAAAAGACAGCAGGTTCAACACAACGTCGCCAGCAGTGCAAGCCCTCCATGACTGTGCACAGCTACGAAAGGGGGGAAAGGGAGCCAAAGCCTTCTGCTTGACACTTCACAAGTCAGCTCCCTGAAAACCTCTGCAGCTGCAACAAAAAAAATACATTTTCAGGCGAACCGAAAGCAACGCAACCGAGGTGAATTCTGGTTGACACTTCACAAGTCAGCTCCCTGAAAACCTCTGCAGCGGCAACAAAAAAAAATTCAGGCGAACCGAAGCAACGCAACGAGGTGAATTCAGTGTCACAAATGAACTGAAATATGCTTGCAGACCACAAGGCGAACAGATAGGGAAAACACGAAACAGAACTTCCCCTGGCCAGCAGGCCCACCCCCTCAGCCAAGAGTTTGAACCTGCGAGGGGGGGGCGAGAGCCACTGTTCACACGTCACCAACCAGCAGCCACAAGGGGGTGGGGCAGGGACTTTCCCAGAGGATCACTGCAGACACACACACACCGTGTGACCCCACAGACCCCAACGAGCTGGCCAGAGACAACACATCTGGCAACCTAAATACTCTCAGACCCAGAGTATGAACTCGGACTGATCACTGCCCCAGACACCAAGCAGGGCCGGCGTGAAACTCCCCATGCTTACTACCACAGACTTTGACAAACTTACTCCAAGCTCACGATTACCCTGGGATGGCGGAGGACACCAGCTGCAAGAAGTCATCTAGGCATTAGGGCCTGCCGCACAATGCCTAATCAACAGCTGCGTAACCTGGCACAGAAGGCCTTTAACAAGGCAAAAGGCCTCCACTAAAGGTGTTTGTCAAACACCACTGATTCTGAACTTCACCAACTCAGAATCCAAAAGCGGGACCAAGGCCACCCAGCATTGCAAAATGCAAAAACCCCTTTCTACAAGAAAGCCCCTAGCAAGAAGAGGACGGAGCCATCACCATGGCAACAGACCAGGTTCCAGACCAACCACTGGGAAAAGGCGTCCTCATCCTGCAAACACCACGGTATGTCCAACAGCAGTCCACCACAACATCCTCCTCCACACGGGTGCTGAACGGAGGCTACACAAGGACAGCTGGACACGCATACCTCTGGGTTACAGGAGCTGCGACCTCGCAAAAGAGCTCCTTGAAAAAAACTCAACTAAGGAGTAGTGAGAAGGACAAACCTCCGACTCCTTGCCTGCTGCAACACAGCAACAGGCCCCTCCAAGGGAGGAGCATCCATTGAAACCGGTCGACACCCCCAGAAGAAGCCAGACAACGTTGGATTGAGCAACACAGCGAAAGCTCGACCAACACAACTCAAGCAAGCTCAAGTCGGTGCCACCACAAGAGCAAAGCGACACCGCAAACATCAGATTTCTAGTGACGTTCGGGCAGAACAGAGAGCTAACAACCACCTGCTGCTCTCCTGCCATCATCACTAGGTCAGTCTGAAACTATCTGCACACTACAAAATCTCCAGAACAATTACCTGCAATCCCTGGAACCAACTGCACTCTCACCAGTGAGAGACTAACCCAGCTGTCCCACATCATGGGCACCACAGATAGCCTACTGGCTAACAACAACAACAAAAAAACATCCTACCCGGACTAACACACTTCAGGATGACAGGTGACACAGCATCGACACCTGCTGCATAAGCTCGAGGAACCACACCTTGCTACAGCCTACATCACCACAGCACACCAACTGACAGCATCCACCACGGCACCACAACCACAACCACTCCTGGAGGCACCAAAAGCCAAAGAGCCACCACTGTCTCCCAACCGTAAGTGGCAGGTGTGTGTTCGATTGTTCTGCACATTTGACGTCGCTTAGATGTTGTCTATCTACGGACAACAACGCGCGAAAAGGGGATATATTGTAGCGTTTTCTCGACCAATCTGACACACTTAATTTTAAATTTTTGGATTTAACAAATCATTATTCATTAGGTTAACAATTCGTCACAGTCCCCTCACTCAATTAACCGGATGCCAGGATGTCTGCTGAACACCATCCCCCACCTTGATCACCATGACAACTAATCATGATATCACTGGTTTTATGACCCCCCAGGAATGTGAGAAGGATAGCCCACTCTTTGTCCCAAGGAAAAGCAGAGTAGAAATGGATTGTGTTCTAGTTAATTCATAGAAAAAAACGTTATTTGAATGAACACACATATTCCCCAGCCATTGGGTATATTATTGTCATTGTGCATTTTGTCTTTGATATTCTTAGACTATTTTAGTATGCTTGTGAGGGGAACCATTCCTGATCCTCCCTTTTCACTACATGTAATCTTACCTTGTTTAGTATCTAAGAATTTGCCTTCTTATGATCGAAACAAGCGTGTATATTATATGGTGGTACATAGGCAATATATATTAGGGCCCTGAGAATCGTTAATAATTTCGATTTAAGTCCATTTGCAAATTACCATGCTTAGAGAACAAAGGGTCGTAAACCCTCCAGCAATTGCCACCTCCCGCTCGGAAATTCCATTTTGCTCATTGGACAAGCCCAACTTGAAAGGCGGAGATCTTCTCCGACATTAAAGGCCCGGCTCCAGGGACCCGCACCAGTCAGTGGTTCGGTCAGAAGCTAAGAAAATATGAGAAAACGCTTCAGGATACCAAAGCATTGTGCCAGGCCTTTCTTCGGCCTTGTCCTTTCCATTTCAATCAAGATTCTCTGACTCAAAACTGGTTCTTTCCCATCAACCAACTTCAGCAAGATCTTGGGGCCGTAAGATCGCATCAGGAATCTTTGTTCATACAGACGTGCAAGTATCAAACTTAGTCGATTTAATTGATGCATTAAGTATCAGTTACACCTTTCTACAAGGTGTGTTTGAACTCAGAATCTGAAGTATCCCTCAGGTTTAGATCTGCTGAACATGCAAAGTGTTCCATAAAATTCATTATTTATGCCTCTTTCTATGCTGAGTTAAAATTTAACCCTTTCCTATACCAACTGTATGTGTGTGTGTGTGTGTGTGTATGTGTATGTTAGACCGGCTTAATGTGTTTATGTAGTATGTTAGACTAGTTTAAGTGTTTATGTAGTTAATAAAACCTTACTTGTATCACACTTGACGTGTTCATTGTTTACTCATAACCGGAGTCAATAATCATGCAGATTTACGTTACAAGCTTTTGTAGAGTTGTACAGTAAGAAAGTTATTTTCCTTAAACAGGAAATTAACGTTCTTCGAATTGACAAGACAGTTGACCCTGAGTGGTCAGCTAAATATCTACAGTGGATCTAAAATATGAATAGTTAATTATAACTAGTTATGGTTAATTATTCATATTTCCCCATGAGCTGATCCGCTACAGTAATAAACGAAAAAATATTATTGTAAAATTCATCAATTGTGAAACTAATTCAATTTCAGTTGTAAACCAGCTCTGCAGAAGACAATCATGTCTTTGAGCTAAATTCAATGCTTAATTCAGTTCAATAACAGTGTTAATTTTGCAAAGTTAGTGTCATTATCCAGCTCGGTTTAGTTCAAGTTTTGTTCTCATGGCAGCGCCAGTGCAGTTAAATCAAAGCTATTACTGAATATGAACTGCCTGTTTCAATGCCTAGTGAGCATCTTCCAATTTTTATGAAACTTTATGTGCAGTTGTGTTGTTCATTTCAACCTCTAATATATTACGTACCAAATGAGACTGCTTTCTGTATCGTTTACAGCATTAGTTGGGATAGATTTTTTTTTTCTTTAGGAAAACTATACTATATCAGTATCGGCATTGGCAGATATTATTCTGAATAATCGGCTATCGGAAATCTAGTATCTGTGCATATCTATTATCTATATATACTTAGGTTACACTTTATTTTAAGGTGTCTTTGTTACAGTGTAATTATGCATTTAAGTACTGTGTAATATTAATTAACTACATGTACTTACTATACGGTTAGGGTTTGGCTTAGGGTTACTTGCATGTAAATATGTATAATTAATTATTATAATAGTAAGTACATGTGTAACACAGACACCTTAATATAAAGTGTTACCTATACTTATAGTAGTTGTATAATTTGTAATTAATTATTCATTAGCTTTTAATTTGTTATCTGGATATCCTGAGAATTATGAAACCTGTGAGTCGAGTCTATATCGCTATTTTTTGGCAGCAGTGTGTTCCAAATCAGTCACTTCTGAGGTTCCGTCTCAGCTGAGATGCTGCCAGTGTAGGGAGCAGACAGAACGGCAGCTCACTGGGCTTTGGAAGAGCGTGTTTCTTACCATCCAGAAGCTGATTTTGTTGATATCCTCAGGAGGGCCTGTTGGAGGGTCTGCCATGGTCGCAGCTGGCTGCAAAAGAGACAGTTAAACATGATCACATGTACTGTAAGTGAAGAGGCATCTGCATGCTCCATGTTATGGACTATAAATGCAGTGCACTTCTCAGAACGCCAATAGATGTCCAAAGTTGTCAGTCCGGCCCAGTTTCTGCATGTTGCACGAGCCTCGAGCCGCTGTTGCCCTACTTTTTGGCTGTTACCCCCTGAACCCGTCTTAACATGTCGGGTGACATTTATTCAGGGGCATCTGGTTTTGTTTGCTCATTTGTTCCCACAATCCTCCGAGAGGCTTCATGGCAAACAGACGGCCGCTCAGCTGCAGCGTTTCACAAGCTTTTGAACCTTCTGCACATTTGCGTTTCCCCGGGCCGGATGTTTCCATCTTCTGGTTTTGACATACTGCAGGATGAATTACATGCTGCCGTTTTAAAGCGTTTTTTCAAATCACTATGAGCAACAGTATTAGTGATGCTGCACTTGGCAAACAGCACTAACAAGTACAGATGCTCTTAAAAAAAGAAAACACTCCATCTGACAAGCTACTTTCTACTGCTGCTTTCCTCGTTTGGCCTCATGCCATACAACAATAGCCAACATTTTACTTGTGTTACTTAAAAAAGAGACTACACAGATAAACACCATTGTGAAAAATGAAGCACACTTTAATAATTTAATAATATCTTTTAAAAGAGTGCAAAGCCAATTTAATGTTTTCAAAAACTTAATTGCATGTAAAAATGTATTACAGTTAGTTGAACTTAAGTGTTTTTTGACCCACTTAAGTAGGATATAAGTGCATCTTTATATGTAATGTCTAAGTACTTCTAATTTGAAGTAAGTGTACTGCCGAATGTACTGACAGGCATTTATGGTAAACTAAAATATATTTTAATTTAATTGAAGCTTGTATGTAATGGATTCACATGTATTGTAATTATGAAGTTGCAATTTAGTAACGTAATATCAGTGATATTAATAATCTTGTGCTTCAGTATGTTAGTCAACACATTAAAATAAATGTACTTCTTTAAAGCATGACAATTTTTAAAAAAATATAATGATGTAACGTGTACTTTAAAGTAAAACTTTATTTTGTCATTACAAAGTGAACTTTTTAAAAGCATGTTAATGAAAGTATACTCTCTTTAAGTACACTTAAGTGACCCTTTAAGTACACTTAAGTGACCTTTAACTTCATTAACATTGCATTACCTGCATAAAAATTGCATTTCATTTTTTTTTTTTAATGATTACTTTAAGATTTTAAGTGCACATTAAATACAATTAAACACATTTATTTTTCACAAGGTTAACAAAGACTAAAATGGTGAGGAATTACACCTGCCGTGGTTTAAAAACACTCCAGAACACACTAGTAAATGACAAGAGCAACAAATCCTGAGGCTTGCTTGATAAAAATGCCTAATGAGTCTGCAGAGCAAGTGGTTATTAAACTATTCCACAAATCACTGCAATTAAAAAAACTATGGACTGGTAAATGTGTGAGGTCACTTCTATACAGCACAGGCTAAAGACTTGCACATAACATGACTTAAGCCTAAATGCATGCATTCGCACTGCTTAAAAAAGTCCAGCTGATAAAATGGTCTTGGGTGAGTTTCTGGCTGTAATCCAGAGCATGCAACTGTCCGAGTGAATCACTCTAGGGACTCATTGCATGCGAGACTGCAACTGGATATTGACAGTTCTGATGATAAACATCTCTGAAATGTGCTGTCAATTTAACATGATTAACACTGACAGAAATCTAGAAACTAATGGTGATAATGCTTAAGGGAACTAAGCAAAATCACACAAACTAAACTAAAATCATGAATGAACGTCATTGCATTTACTCGTGTTTATGAGCGTACTGTAAGGGCGTGTCTGTGTGTGATGCTACTGGAATCCGGGATCAGAAATAGAATTCACCCCCACCCCAGAATTCCATCCAGCAGCCGAGCGACTCCAAATAAACACGAGCTGGTGGGTCGTCTTACACACACACTTCATAACACACACTCTCTGTCCAAAATACATAACAGAGTCAGATATGCATTTTTTGAGGGCCGATATTTGTCCTCTGAAAGTGATTTTCTATTTATGAGAACATATGTTGTTCTTACACAAAGTCCATTGTGTCGAACACATTCAACACTCTCAGAAAAAAAGGTACTGTAACTGGGGTTGCACTGGAAGGTACAAAAGCTAAAAAGTATTAATATATATCTTAAAGGTCCTAATATTTACTTTTTATGGGTAAATAGGGTACAAAGATGTATCTTTTAGTTTAGTTTATTTTTTTTACAGTGAATCAGTTAAATCACTACCGAACCAAAACCCATAAATAGAAGAATAAAATATTTAGAAATTTTAGAGTGCCTTGATTTTTGCCCCCAAATTTATATGCATACACACCCTACATTCTGACCATATATTATAGTTTTCTCCTTCCGAACAGTTCTGTTTGGGTAAAGGCTGACTCATGATGCAGTCGTTGTTTCAAAATGCAAACTCAAAGGTATACGCAGTTTGTGCGAAGTTGTGTTTTGTAAACAGCAGGCTGGATATGGGTGTTTTGTTTTGTGTGTTGCGGTTTTGTTTGGTTTCGAGAACCGGAAATTTTATTTTTACATTGACGCTTCTTTCTATCTTTTTCTGTCAATATCACAACTAACTTTTTTGTTTTTGTTGTCTTTTTTGTGGTTTGGCAGGGAAAAAAAAAACAGGGGAACACGTTTTTTTGCCCTCTTTTTTGTGACAGGCAAACCTAGCCAAACTACTCGAGGAATTTTTCTATCTCTTCGAACCAGGCGGGGAGAGGGAGGTTTTGGGTGGTTTTTGTTTTGTTGGTAAAAGGACGCAGTACTGAAAGTAGAGTGTGTTTGTTTGGGTGGTACACGGGGAACAGGACACCGGAAAAGAAAGGGTAGCCAAACCAGGAGACACAGAAAGAAGAAAGAAGAGCAAAAAGACACGCAAAGCCCTGAAAGAGAGCATCTTGAGGCTAGGGTGAAGACCGCAGTTGGTAGGAAAGGACAAACAGAATGCAAGGATTCCAGAGCGAGGGTCAGCCGCGAGCTCTGGCGCAAGCTGGCGGTGTGCGCTAAAGAGACACGGTAAAAAAGAGGCAAGCTAGGGTTGTGGGAGAGACAGGGGGCATGTGCAAGTGCCATGACTACACATCCCAAAGTTACTTATTAAATGCTAATTTCCTTAGTTTGTAAAGCTGCACTGATTCACACACAACACTATCCAATAAATCACGGTAACACTATTTATATTATATAGGTCGTTGACATGTTAAACAGTGACATGCATCTAAAACCATTTTAAAATTTGTTTTTCTAATTTATGCATGCAGATTGTCATATTAACTGAGAATAAATTAACTATTTGTAGTGTACTTTAAAAAAAGACATTGTGTCACAGCACAACCATTTAGTGTAAGTGAGGTGCAAAAAGTGGTTTAAAAAAATTTAAATATACCTAAATATATAAACATTTATAAAAAACATTTTTGTCAACTACTCAGAAACTTAAGTCAAACTGAATAGCAGATAGAAAAGCCAAACTGACCTGTCACTCCAAGGCTTCTTTCTTTCGTTCTTTGGTTTGTTCTGCCCTCCTTCACTTCTCTCCCATGTCTGTCTGACGTTGCTCCGGTGTGTGTGCAGTCAGTCAGCTGTTGCGGAGCTGCATATGTACATGCAAGTGTGTTTTCCTTCTCCCTCTCTTTCTCTCACACAAACACACACACAGACATACAGACATTCTCTCTCATCTCAGTGTAAATGAGTTGTCAGCTGTGAAATTTAAGTGTGTTGTAGAATGTGAGAGTTATTTCAGCTCTCTGCAAGTCACAGCTCAGAGCGAAAAACTGCCTGTTCACAGAGCAGGTTCATAAGTTCATAAATCAAACACTATTAATATAATGCAGTTTCTATAATCAAAGCATATGAGGTGTTTAAGGGCACTGAACTTAGTATAGTAACATGAATGTTGATGAGTGTTTATTATCAGAGGTCATCACCTCAGCAACAGGACAGTGGCCAGTGTCATGTGATCTCTACTGCATCATACACAGTCAATCGTGGCCTGTGGGAATGCAAGGACTAGTTCATCCTAAAATGAAAATGTCATTATTTACTCACCCTCATGGTTGTTACCTCCATGGAACAATGTTCAAGCATGCAATAAAGGAATAGTTCACCCAAAAATGAAAATTTTCTGAAAATGTGCTCAGCCTCAGGCAATCCAAGATGCAGATGAGTTTGTCTCTTCATCAGATTTGGAGAAATGTAGCATTCCATCAGTTGCTCAGCAATGGATGCTCTGCAGTGAATGGGTGCCGTCAGAATGAGAGTCCAAACAGCTGATAAAAACATCACAATCATCCACAAGTAATTTACATTACGCCAGTCCATCAGTTAACGTCTTGAGAAGACAAAAGCTGCATGTTTGTAAGAAACAAATCTATCAAGACATTGCTTCGGGCTAAAATGCAAGTTGTCTATCCATAATATTGCTTACTCCAGAGAAAAGTGGTCTCGTCCGAATCAGGGGAGAATATGCACAGATCCAAGCACCATTTCAAGGGAAAACTGTCCCAACATAGTTCTAAACATATGTGGCTGGATTTTAATGTGAGAGACAACAGGAGACGGACTTTTCCACTGGGGGAAGCGTTATTATGGATTATAGACTCTAGAGATATTGTTTTTAGACCAGAAGGAACTTTTGAAGTTAAAACTTCTTTATGAATTTGGGTAAAAGGAGTCTCATGTGGTTCTTACGGACATAAAGTCTTTTGCTTCACAAGATTTTAACTGATGACTGGAGTGGTGTGGATTCTTTGTGATGTTTTTATCGCTGTTTGGACTCTCATTCTGACGGCAACCATTCACTGCGAAGCCCATTGCTGCGTATGGGAGTGGAATGCTCCCCTTTCTCTGTGCAAATGAAGAAAAATTCTTGGTGGACCTGAGCGCCATTTTTGGGTGAACTAACCCTGTAGCATGGCATACAGCAAAATGGGCTGTAAAACTGTAAAAAATTATTGAAAAAGTTAACTATTTAGGGTGATAATTTCTGTCATTATGGTCAAAAAGAGATATAATAAATTCAACATAGATACTTTATTCAACCTCTTAAGCAAGCTTATGTAGCATCATAGTCATCAATTATTGTACAGAACAATAAACTATCTGATAGATATAATATAGATATATATATAGATTATACTTTAATTCTGCCATACATTTCCAGACACACACTCACACATAAATACATATATATATTTCCTTTGTTCCTATTTCCTTAAATATATTTTCCAATGAAATGGAGTTATGCTTTACTCCGATAAAACAACCATCACCGCCGTAACAAAACACACACACACACACACACACAGTCCATGTTTGTGTGCATGTATGTGTTTGTGTAGGTTAACAAGAGCGCACTTAAGCAATATAAACGATGGGTCCTTTCATTGTGTTGGAAGACTGATTCTGCTTACGGTATTAAAACGCTTACATACTTGATCCTTATATGGTTATTATTGGCATTACGATTACTTTTTTACTGCTTAAAGTCAACACGAAACAATCTTCAACCCATTTTACTTTCATAATCCAACATATCTGAGTAAAAAAGGACATTCAATGGTAAAAATGTAAGGCAGGACTTGATTTTATCTATTGCAAATCGCATTGGATGGTGGAAAGTGTCTATATGACTGGCGGTTAAAAATTAAAATGAAGGAAAATTACATTTGATAAGCATTTTTTGTTTTCATTGGAATAATGCGCACTATTTAAAAAGTAAACGGGGTCGTTCTGGATTCATGTTGACTTTAATCATCATATTATCAGATGAATCAAAGCCTGCACGTCGTGATGCTAAAATATGCACAGTAGCCTCATTTGTATTAATATAATAATATCATATTACTAAAGTTCATTACACCTCTTGATCTCGTCATCCCAAAAAACAATGAAAGAAGTACATTCTCTCTGTCTCTGACTGGCTGAAGATGTTTGGCCATCTGGCTTCAGCAGGGACGACAAACATTTGCTCATGATGACTTTAGCTTTCACTCTGCAAGAGGGTTCGAGTATTTCACAGCGCTTCTCCATTGCAATCATCCCCACCTCTGTCCTTCAGTGGAAGTCTTTCCCTTTCATCCCAAGTGCTTTTTGTCTAACCCCAATCTTTCTTTCTTTCTATCCTCTAACTGGTTCTCTCTAATTCTCTCCTCTAGCTCTGAGTCGCCTCATCTCTCATGCGTTCATTCTGCCCTTCAGAAGAAACAGTGGAGACAGAGAAAGCAGAGGAGAGCCTAGAAAACATGGAAGGGGGGAAAGAAAAAGAAAGGAGGCAGAGCATGAGGTAAGAAACCAAAGTGCTGGATATAATGATCATCTACAGACTATGATGAAGAATTTAGCATTCAAAAAGCAATTAAAGTTGCATAAGTGTGCAGTATGTAATTATAGGGCACGTGTCAGTTGTGGAATTTCAAATAAATACCAGGTTTAATGAAAGGAACGAGCTGTAATTCAATTGATTTGATGATTTGTTTGGTTTTAAATGGAATATGAAAAATCATAACTCAATCCATTTATGTTATAATATACACTACTAGTCAAAGGTTTGGTCCACTTGACCTCTCATGACTTTTTGATCTAAATGCTTGTGCATATGTTTACATTTCTAAAATTAAAGTTTAGTTTTTAGTGCACAAAAAAAAACAAGACGCCGTGAAAACCTTTAGTAGTGTCATCATGAGATTGGTTTGGATTTGAATTATTTCTTAGTTTTCATACTTTACTATAACTCTAAATTGTGGAAAAGGTTAATAATAAAGAATGAATAGACATGAAGGTCACAGTCTAGAGAGGAAATGGGTTTTGTGATCAAATGAAGTCTTCCTTACTTAACTAAACTTCTTTTAATAAACATCATCTAAAGCATACAAAAACATCAAGGGCAGGATATTTATTTATTGTTGAGTAAAGCTGCGGGCAGAATTATCCATGCAGAGCTAAATTTTTATGAAATGGTGGACCATTTTTAGGAAAACTAATATAAACAGCTTCTGATGCTTTCTGATGCTCTTTTGCTTGTTTATCTAAATCTACCCTTCATTTTCCCTCCTTTTCTTATCTTTCTATCTCACCTGTCTGTAAGTCTCTTAAGCGCGCGCTCAATGTTCATGCGATGTCCGACCCGACTCACGCCCAGATCCAGGAAGTCCTCTTTTGTCAGAGACGGCAAGTGGGAGCCATCAATCTCATTGTCGAGAAAGCGCTCCCGGTGCTCTGCCAGATTCAGGTAAGTCAGCCAATCAGCAACATCATATTTGCTCCAGTAGGGGAGGGGCTTAGACACAAAAGGCTGATTGGGTGGAGGAGGAGTTAAGGGCGGGTAGCCCATACAAGATGGGGAGGAGCCTCCAGACAGGAAGTTGGTAGGCGAGAGAGAGCTGGAGACCAGCGCGGGGATAGGAGGAGCCACAGGTGATGGGAGTGGAAAAAGAGGAGAAGTATGCGGGAAAAAATGCTCTGAATATTGATGGGCGACTCCCAACGGCGGGGTTAAAGGAGGCTGTATTTCGTATGGAGAGCCATAGAGTGGCGCAGACGGAAAGAGAGGGAGCGAGGATGGACGCGGAGGTCCGGGTTGTGGGTGGTCCGAGCAGGAGATGAGGGGACTGGGAGCTCGACGACGCTGGGAGTACGAATGAGATTCGGAATGGCGTAGCTCTGGTCCGGAGAACTGAAACTCGGAAGCTTTACCACGATACTTAGAGCGATGCTTCGGAGACAAGGGATAGGGGTAATAGGATGGAGAAAGCGGCAGATGAGAGACAGAGGAAGGAGACAGAGGTGCGTGAGAGAGAGATATCGGGGAAATGGGAGGATGAGGTAACGATGGAGGAGAGAGGGGTGCATGAGCCAGGGAAAGAGGAGAGAGGGGGGCATGGGGCAGCGACGGAGGGGACAAAATCCCATGAGGAAAAGAAATAGGAGAATTAGACGGCGTCCAGTCTTTGAGAGGAGGTGGAGCTGGGATCGGGGTGAGAGGTAATGGAGTCGGGGTTAACGCTGGGGTTAGAGACGTTACAGGAAGAGGAGATGAAGGTACAGGGTTAGGGTTCAGAGCCACAGAATGGCAGTTAGGTGTTAAAGAGTTAGGGGGAAGGTTTGGAGAGAAGGAGCGCTGGAGAGACGACACAGAAGCAGGGAGGAGAGGTGCACAGCTGGAGGGATCGCCTGGAAACCTGTGAAGAGTAAATGAAAGTGTGTAAAGTAGACAGTACTGCCCATTTAAATCAGAAAAAATAGCAATAAAACTAGATGAGAGGTGTTTGCCAGTGAAAACATTTGCCACAACAATGCTGAGGTGTTGTGGGTGTTTGCCAGGCATTGCTATGTGGCTGCTAAAGAATATTAAGAGGTTTAAGCTTTTTGGGTTGCTATGATTTGAGGTATCATGCATGTACTGTATATACACACACTACTGTGCAAAAGTCTTAGGCCACTAGTATTTTCACCAACAAAAAATGGTTTTAAACCATTTATTCCTATCTTTTGCTGTAGTGTGTCAGTAAGAAATATCAGTTTACATTTCCAAACATTCCTTTTGACATTAATTGTAATAATCCAGTGAGATTTTTGTCTGACAACAGCCAGTGCTCCACACAGAGATCTGATCTGATCATCATCCAGTCTGTCTGTGATTACATTAAGGAACAGAACACACTGAGACAGACTAAATCCAGAAGAACTGTGGCAATGTCTCCAAGATGCTTCAAGAAACTTTCCTGCAAAGCTACAGTACTGTGAAGAATTTTAAAAATGCTGTAAAGTGAGGATGCTTTCAAAAATAATGTCATAAATAGATTACTCATCAATTAACTTCTATTAACTAATCAAATCAACATTTGGTGTGACCATACTTTGCGTTTAACAGCTTTGTCCTAGGTACACATGAACGTAGTTTTGCAGGTTTTTTGAAGCATCTTGGAGACGTTGCCACAGTTCTTCTGGATTGAGTCTGTCTCAGTTTGTTCTGTTTCTTCATGTCATTCCAGACAGACTGGATGATGGTGAGATCAGATCTCCGTGTGGAGCATTGGCTGTTGTCAGACTCCTTATGCAAAGAAAAATATCACTGGATTATTTTATTTACACTGGATTTATAATATATATTTTTTTACCTACACTCCATTTGAGATACAGTTGGAGGAAAAAGTTATATAGTTCAAATAAAACTGTACATTAGCCCACATAATGAATGCAGAAATTATGTAATTCTTAAAGGGTTCACAAACTTTTTCTTCAGTAAGAACATGAGTGTCTTTTTGATTTCACAAGATGTCTCACCTATGATTTGACGGTTGTGCCTGACCCTGCCAGCCACCAAGCTGTTGTAGTTTACTGCCGAGTTCATTTATAATGCTGGCCTTAACGTTGGAGAGAGGAGAGTTCAGACGTCGATCCATAAATGGCATCTTCACTGCAGCATCGCCTCCTCTTCCCTGTTCCTGCTCTTCCTCTTCCCTTGACCTGTACATGTTGGGAGCAGTGCTAGCCTGCCGCTGTAGAGGCGGTCCGGTTCGTCCATTTTCTGTGTGCATGTGATATTTTGACATATTCTGAGTGTGCGTTTTTGCAAGTGGCGGGTTTGGAGGTTTGGATTTATGCACGTGCACTTTGTGTGTTTTTTGAACAAATTTATCAGGGTGAGAAAGAGACGAATCCAGGGACACTCTTCGGTCCCCTTTGAATCCATCCCCTACTATCCCACTCTCCATGCTTTCTCCCCGTCTTTCTCCCCTCTCCTTCTCTCTGCCTTCTTCTTGTTCTCTTCTTTCTCCAAAATTTTCCATGTGGTGATCACTGCAGCTGTGACTATCCAGTTCCTCAATCCCAGAATCGACCACAGCCTCCGACCAATCATGGCCCTTAAGTGCCGGAGGAAGTCGGTCACCTGCGATAACTGATGTATTTTCCAAAGGCATTGTTGTGGTGACAGTCATTACAGCCGCAGTTGCAGCCACAGTGGAATATGACATAGAAATGTTAGCATGGCCTTGCTGTGGGTAGAAAAGTGGGAAAGGCCGATGCAATGACATAGGGTCAGATGAGGCGTTTGGGGCAGAAGGGGAACTCGATGAAGGGAATATCTGAGGAGAAGGAAGGGATGGGGAGAGAGCTGACTGAGTCAGATTGGCCACCTCACTGTCGTAAGATGTAAGACTAGAAGCGGCAGAGTCTCCCGCTTGTGGCGAGGGTAAAGGTTGGGGTTGGCTGGTGTTTGGGTGCTGGGAATAGCTTGAGGGTTGCAACTGGGGTGGGTTTGCAGGAGGTATTTTGGGACACAGCTGTGGAGGGGGGATTAGAGGAGATGGTGGGAAAAAAAATGGATGCACCACAGCAGAAGGATGGATGGGTGTCTGCTGTGAGTCAGCTTGCATGTTGTCTGGTAGGGACATGGCGTCTTGCGGGGGTTTGGACAGCGTTTGCAGAGACTGTTGCTCCTTGCGTGGCTGAGATCCTGACAGCTCCTTCTGTTGTTGTTGTTGTTGATTATATTCTGTTGTTCCATGGGTGTCTATTTCTATTCCATTTGCAAACTGTATAGGGGGAGGTAGGGGCTCTGCAAACACAAACTCGTCGTCCACATCCACAGATGGAGCAGGAGGTGGAAGCACCATCCCATCGCCACCCTCTCCAACCCCTAGATTTTGCCCTCTCTTTGCATCCTTCTCCTTTTCCATCCCAGTCTCTCCCATCTTCTGTCCTCCTCTGTCATCCTGGGAATTACCAGTGGGATTTTTGTCAGCCATGCCGAGTTCACTCTCCTTGCCTATAAAGGAAGGCCTGCGGGGAGGAGGCTTGGGCGGTATCCTCTTGTGCCCTTCCCTTTCTCGGTCCCGCATGTAAGTGTGGTACTGATTGACTCTGTTGTCACTGTCCTGAAAGTGAGACTGGTACTGACTGGCTTGATTATCTGTAAACCGCACCTTTGGTGCCCCTCTTTCCTCTCGATCCACAATATTCTGTTCACTCCATTCCAAGCTCCCTGTCCCACCACCACTTAATCGAAAAGGGGACTGGGGGCGACTCTGTGGGACTGGCCCACTTGTTGTTGGAGAGGCACCACTAAGGTATAGAGAGGTGTGTGATTGGTAGATGTAGAAGGGAGGAACAGGTTTTTGGTTTGGAGAGGAGACGGCAGAAGGAAACCCTCCGGTGCTAGACAGCTGCCGACCGAAGTGGCGTTCCTCTCTACGCGTTCGCCGGTCGTCTTTCAGTGCTCGCTCACGAGCTGCCAGCGCCAGCCCAAGTGGGCTTGTTGGGTCTAGAACCTTCCCCGTCAATGGGTGGATGAAAGTAGTGGCTTGATGAGGTGTAGCTGATGCATACTGTGGCAACCCAAATGCAGGCGGCATGCTTAAGGCATCGCCGGAGATCAATCCCTCATCGATAGACTTAGAAGGGCGCAATCGAGCGGAGGTGTTGGCCTCCAATGAAGTCTGAGCAGATTCCTGCTCATCCAACATGTCCTCCTCAGAGGAGTAGTAGAAGGAGCTGCTTCTCCGATGGGAGTCACGGTAGCGTTCGCGTTCCCGCTGTGCTGTGCTCTTGCCCAGTGTTTCCAGTTTTGACTGGATACTAGGTGGTTGAGGTGGAGCGGGCGTAGGTGCCACGACTGGGTTTTGAGGCTTTGCCTCTTCCTGCTCTTCATTATTCTGAGGAGACGGTTCTGTATCCTCACTGCTCGCCTGGCTACTGTGCCCAGAGCTGCTGGTAGATGGCGCTTTCACAATAATCGTTGGGATCGAAATGGAACTTTTTTCCAACTTTTCTCGGCCGGTTTCCTCCACCTTGCGCTGCTTCACCAACAGCCCCTTCCCACCTTGCCGACCTGCAATCTTAGCCACTGCTGGCGCTTGGTTCCGTTGTGCGGTGGACTGTTTGGGGCCCACATCAGAGGGAGGCGTGGCATTGCTATAGCCACGCCTCAGGCCGCCCGTTCTTGCTCCTCCCATTTTGCTGGTATCAGTTTCAGCCTGTGAAACACAATATTTCAAAGTCTTAAAGGGATAGGTCACCCAAAAATTAAAATTCAGTCATGATTTACTCACCCTTGTGTTGTTCTAGTGCTGTATGCCCTTCTTTTTTTTGTGGACCACAAAAGGGGATTTAAAAAAAAATGTCCCATGTGCTTGTTCATATAATACTAGGCAATCAACATTAAGCTTTCAAAAAAAGGCGCAAAAGTATCACAGAATGGTCCCATATTGCGCATGCTGTATATTCCAAGCATGATATGATTCCACAAAAAAACAAACCGAAACTATATTGTACTATATGTACAGTATATATGTACTATATTATTTAACAAATATCCTGACCTTGGCCGTTGGTCTCTGTGCACGACTGTGCATTCTTGATACTCTATTAGTGAAGCAGTTCACTCCGACTCGCCTGGGAGAAGCCCACAAGTAGTGAAAAATCAAGATGAATAAAAATACAACATGAAATACAATCCATGTACCTTCTTCTCTGAGGTAAATGTATCTGTTGTGTTTGTTGCAACAAGTTATCACGGTCATCTGTCAACTGTCATTTTGACTGTCATGACAAACAGATTTCCGGTTTGGAGATATTCTATTCAGTGAAGAAAGTACATAGATATTATTTTGAGGGAATTTATAGGCGTCATTTTTTCATGACGCATTTTTATTAACCCTGATTTTTCATAACGTGTGCTTTTTCTGGGCAAGTCGGAGTGAACTGCTGTGCTAATAGAGTCATCAACGTGCAGTCATGCACAGAGATCAATGGTCAAGGTCAGGATATTCATTAAATAATATGTTAAATTTCAGTTTGATTTTCACTAAACCTTATTGTACTGCATATAGACATGTATTCGGTAATGCGATATATCACAATAATTGATATGCACGATATTGTTATCGTGGTCACTTCAAAATACAGAGAATAATTATTTTTAACAAATTATTCATAATTTTGAATGCATTTTAAGAATGCTTTTCCCATCAACTGGTCACCAATGCACAACACCGCTGTATGCTGCATCACAGACGCGTGCGCACTGATGTAAACAAGCACGGCTGAGAAGCGCATGACGGAGCGCGTGAGATACGCTCTGAATGAACGCGCACATTCACTCTCTGACAGCAGATGGCGCTAAACATAATGCAGCTGTTACCACGGAAACCCTGTAAAAACAGCTTTTGTGTTTCTGAAAGGTGTTTAAATGATTTAAATAACCATTCAGATTTGTGTATTTGCTATGGTGTTCATCACAGTGCCAAATGCCTAAATATTTAGACTTAATAGGCTATTTATTATCAAACCTTTTTACATTTTAATCTGGACTACAACATGTCCTAGATATTGTTTGAAAGTGTTTTGATTCTTTATTGTTCGGTCACACTTTACATT
The DNA here is from genome assembly GCA_018155175.1 of Sinocyclocheilus anophthalmus. NCBI lineage: Eukaryota > Metazoa > Chordata > Actinopteri > Cypriniformes > Cyprinidae > Sinocyclocheilus > Sinocyclocheilus anophthalmus. Next base: position 45,562 of record JADLZN010007039.1, read on the forward strand.
AGGGCTTAATTAGTTAACATTAGTTAATTCATTAGTTAGCATAAACTGCCAATGAAAAATTCTTCTAAACATTCATTAATCTTAGGCAATTCCAATATTTAATAACACATTGTTAAAAATAAAAGTTGCAACTGTGTTATTTAATGAGCTAACATAAACTAAGAGTTTTTATTGTTTTTTAACAAAGATTAATAACTTCTGTAGCAAATGTAGCTTTTGCTCATTGTGAATGTTAATGCATTAACTAAGGTTAACTGAAGAGATCTTATTGTAAAGTGATACCTATAGGTCTTTATAATTCTTTTGCACTTTAATCTGTGTAAAATGTTGTACTTTATACATATTGTGTGTATTGCTTTATTGTATTTAAATGTTCAGTTATTTCTGTTATAAGAAAAATTTTATTAAACCTGTTATACTGTATTATGACAATACTTTTTTTGCAACTAAATTTCAATACCGTGATAATACCGTATACCGTGCTAAAAGCATTATCAATTAATCGCAACATGAAAATTTGATACCGGCATATCCCTAACTGTATACCCCCCGAACACTTGGAATATTTGGCATGTGTCACATGGGACCATTCTGTGATACTTTTGCATCTTTTTTTTAAATTTTGATGCTGAGCGCTATCCACTGGCATTATAAGGACGAGCGTGTGGGGCATGCTTTAAAAAAATTATTTTGTGGTCCAAATAAGAAAGAACAACACAGGGTGAGTAAATCATGACTTAATTTTGATTTTTGGGCTAACTATTCTTTTAATACTTTTATTGTGTCTGTATATGTCCAGGAACAGACAAGAAAGAATATGAGTAATGTCTCTTCTTGAAGTCTTTGACCAGCGCTATCAAGCTCTTACCCTGCGGTTGGGCGGGACCCTGTGCTGTGTCTGGCTATGAGGCAGGTGGTGCGATGGAGGCAGAGGAGGGACAGCAAAAAAATGTGTGGGTGCTGCTCTCCTGTCTGTGTGGCCGCCGGCAGACAGGGGCGGCTCAGGCGCTGAGGTGTCGGGCGGAGGGGGGATGTCCTCTGGTCCAGGCACAGAAAGACTACGAGACAGCTTCATAGTAGGAGGATGGAGATGTACCCTCTCCTCCTCGGTCACTCCTTTGGACAGAAAACATGCAGAACACAGTTACATAAACCGCACCTAGAATTACGGTGCAACTGGACTGAAAAGAGATGGATTCAACACTTGTTGCATTTAAACTCACCCATGGATTTCTGACGCATCATCATAGCACGCTGAGTTGAATGGCCTGATGAAAACTGGGCTTGGTTAAAACCATACCCAGACCCTGAAGACATCATGCCAACACCTGATTGTTCGAGAGTTTGCTGTAAAAAAGGGAAAATACTGAAGGGATGGAATATTTAGCACATTGAAAGTTGGACAATCTACATCAGACAATCTTGCAATTCTATTTCCACACAATGTACTTTTTTCAGCACTTGCAGCACAGAAGTGGTGTCACTCTCGCACTTATTACCAGGTGAAAAGCCTTACTAACATGACTTTGCAACAGCTAAGATCAGGCTAGCAAATGCAATTGGACATAAGAAGCAACATACTACAAAGAACCCTTTTGTTCCACCAAAACTGCTTTTTCAAAGCTGTGTATATAACTCTTTTCAAGCATTTTTGAAGCTACTTTTTTTACAACAGTGGCTTTTGATGTCACATGCTATTGTGCACACATCTATACAGCTGAGCGAGCTGATGCAATAATCAAACAAGCTCTCCAAAACTTCTCTCTCATGTGTGAAAATGAATTGTTTTGTTCTGAACATTTCACCGATTCAAGTCCCCCGTGCTGCATTTTTTACGCTGAAATATTTAGCTACATGCTGCTGTTCATGCTGTCGTTTTTTTTAAGATGCTTGTTAACGTTTATGCTGATGATAAATGACTAAAGACATCATACTGACTGCAGTTTAAATTATGAGTAACTTGACTTCAAAAGTAGCTTCCTCGACACTGTCGAAACGCTATGTTAATCAGAACAGAGATAATGAAACAGAGATGTTACCTCATTAGCGTTAAAGCCCTTGTTTCGCTCCTTCTTGCCCCCGTGACCTCTGTGACCCTGAGAGTCTGATGTGCTAATTGTCTGCTGAGCAGCGGCTAGAATCTCGTCCAGCTTGTCTGGAGAGTAAAAAGAGAAAGCGAACATGCAACAAATCATGAAAACCTATTTTTTGCCTTTAGTCTATTTATTTAGACTGGAGGTGAAGCCATGTGCATATAAATAATTTACATTTAATGTGAGATTCAAAAGTGTGTATATAGACACAAATGTATAGCAGGAGATGAAAAATAATAAATGCAAAGGAAGGGTTTCTTACTAAGGGCCATTTGATAGACGCTCTTCTTTTTTTCTGGTGCTTGAGAGCTCTCTGTGTGATCTGAGCATAGAGAAAAACAAATGCGAAAAATGAACACACAAATACACAGTATCTGTCCATATGTATCTGACCATAATGATCCTGATAAAAGCTTACAAGGAACAAACACACATGCAAGAGAAACATTTGGGATTTCATCAATTGCTCTTAAATGCCTCTCATCTGATAATCATGCTATATAGAGGCAGTCATAATACTCATTTCATCACCTGTATACATTTGAAATCTGACATTCACATACTCATAAATGCAAAAACAAAATAAATAAATAAAGTCACCTGGTTTCGTTTTCCATGGTGAGGCAGCTGTAAAAGGAAGTGAGTAACATTAAATATGCATTAACGTTTTTATAATTGCATGTTTAACTGGACACTATATTTAGTTTAGTTTTTTTTTATCATTATTTCAAATTATTCCCTTGCAACAGTATCAACACTGTCAATACCCAGCAAGGATTTTTCTCAAGATTGCAATCTACTTTCAGTTGTCATGGTAACAAACTAAGATAAAAACTGACAGCCAACAAACATTAGAACATGTTTTCACTGTCGTTGACAAGAAACAAATTTCATAACTAATACATGCAAACCACATACAGTTGTTTATTATTTAAAATCTAGACTGATACTGACTGATAAACTAATGAAGGACATTAATAACCTTGTTTTATTATCCAACTAAAAGAACGCATTAAACTCTACACAATATTTGTATAGGATTAAACAGTTAATTTCATAAAACCTGATAGAAAAGATATATTGAAAGATATATTATATATGAAAATGACACTTGTTTTAGGACCTATTTTTGTTAGGTTTTTGCATTATAAAATTTTTTATGCCCAAAAAACAAACACATTTTAAAATAGTATTTATTTATTATGGTTGTGAAATACAAATACTGTAAAAAAAATAAAATAAATAAATAAAAAGAACTGTATTCTATTAGATTCTTATTAATGAGAGTCCACTGCATGAGATCGCATGAAAACCTCATGTGGCTAAAAAAAAAAGCTAAACTCCACCAAATGGGCTCAATTCTCATTAAAATTACAATAAAATTAGAATAAACACACACACACACATATATATATAGATATATATAACATACACTATATAATATAAGATCTAACTCTGCAATTTATCCTGGATCTTTTTGTAAATTCATTCTAAATACTTAAAATAATTATACTATTATTACTATCCTTTAATTATATAAAAAATATATCAATAATATAAATGACACACCTTTCTCCACTGTGTGCAGAAAAAGAGAGAAAGACAAACAAGCAAATTATTAGTCAAAATTACAACTGAATGCCTGATGTCAGAGTTTTAGGATAGCAGGAGATGCTTAATAGTCTAACAAGGTGCGTAATGTGTGTATATTATGTGTTTGTAAGACTGTACCCATCTCCTCCAGTTCTGAAGTCATGGATTTGGAGCGCAGCGCTATAGCCGGAGGGGTCAGCCGTTTGCTCTGCTGGGGAACTAAAGGGAGAGAGAGTGCTATTAAACCAAATCAAAAACTGCCTGCAATGCCATTCATTCATACTCCCACAGACAAAACGCTCGCTGACCTTTCTTCTTAGGCATTTCCTCCATCTCAGGATTTCGCGCTACCATGACGACCTTCACCATCAGACTGTTCCCGCCCTGGCGAATCATGTTCACCACCTGCCTGTGACCACCTTCCACTACATTTATTCCATTCCTCTTTAAAATAACAGCCATCACCCATACATTTATATAACTGTTCAAAAGTTTGGGGTCGGTACTTTTTTTTAAAGATACTTTTATTCAGCAAGGATGCTTTACATTGATCAAAAGTGACAGAAAAGACATTTACAATGTTACAAAAGATTCTATATTTCAAACAAATGCTGTTCTTTCGAACTTTCTGTTCATCAAAGAATCCTATAAAATGTATCACACATATTGTGTCACAACACATATAATAATATATAGCAGCAAAACTGTTCCCTCAGCATTGATAATAATCAGAAATGTTTCTTGAGCAGCAAATCAGCATATCAGAATGATTTCTGAAGGATCATGTGACACTGAAGACTGGAGTAATGATGCTGAAAATTCAGCTTTGATCACAGAAATAAATTACATTTTACAATATATTCACATAGAAAACAGTTATTTTGAAATGTAATAATATTTCACAATTTTACTGTTTTAACTGTATTTTTTATTAAATAAATGCAGCCTAGGCGAGCAAAAGATACTTTCCAAAAACATTTTAAAAAATCTTACCAACCCCAAACTTTTGAACGTATATATTCTAAATTTTCTATTTCTACTCTATTTTTCAATTCAAGTGACTTTCAGAAAGATTAATGAAGATTTTAAACAACAATTACATAAGAAAGGAAATCTGATTTGCAGTTTAAAGAAAGAGAGAGAAACACAAGTGGGTGTCTTAAGCATTCTCATCAGACTTGATTCAAAATGATTCAACATGATTCACAAACTCCAAATTAATCAGCTGGGAACCATGAGGTGAAGGTGTTTGCTGCTAACAGGGCGCTGCGTCTCGAGATGCATCGATAACAATATATTTTGCAATACCACAGTCAAGATGGCATATACAGAGAACACAAGATCCACGTCATCTTCTCTTCCAGAATCAAATTAAAGTAGATAACACAAGTATCACAGTGAGGTTTATCACCTCCGTGTAGGTGTTAAGATTTGTTCAACACCTCACAGACTGGAGACTATACTGCTAAACTAGTTTTGGCTTTTGCAGCGATGCAGCATTCGGTCTGCTATAACTTTCAATGGCTCTTTATCTAAAACTTGTTTTAATGGGTCATTAAAAGTGTCTAAGTCATGGTTGCATCAAAGGAGGCGACGTCTGGGCTAACCTCGATCAGGAAGTCCCCCATCCGCAGGCCGGACCTCCACGCGACGCCCCCCTCGTCGACAGACTCGAGGTACTGCAGAGCAGGGAAGGCTGGAGTCGGGCTGAACTCCTCCACAGGAGTCTGGGCTGGAGATCACAGATCACATTCACAGACGTGACCCGTCTATGTCATGCTGCGTGCGTTCGGTTATCAAACCAGTGATGTCCATCACTCACCTTTGGCCCCTCGGAGTACAAAACCGAAGCCTTCATTGTCTTTTTTCTGCAGAAGTACAGTTTTCTCTTTTATGATGTAGTCACTGTCAGAGAGAAAAGAGAGGAGCTCATGTGAAAGACTCGCAGATGCACAGAAGTTCTTCAGATGGGATCAAGTTTGGATCAGAGATATTGTAGTTAACTGAAACTATAAAAACAAATCAATAAATAAGAAACTTATTTCATTTCAGTTAGTTGCCAAGGCAACATTTCTCTTTTTCATTTAGTTTAACATGATGTAAAATATATAGACTATGAATGATTAATAATAATTACAATTCTTCTTATTTACTACTCCTACTACTAATCATATAAGGAAAAACACACAAAAAATCAAATGGAAAATGGAATAAAAATGAGAACAAAAAAAAACACCAATTATACAGCAACCAAAATTTTATTTTAAAAGCTTATTTTTCACCCTAGATCACAATTAAGAATTCTTCAGATATCCCCTGATCAGGGTTTTATTGTTAATTAATCTAAATCATAAATGATTTTATTTTTTTTTATATCAAAATGGGAAAAAATTTAAACTTTATATATATATATATAGTTTAAATCAGTTATTTGGCAAGTAAACATTACTAATTTTGATTTAGTATGACAGAAATGTAAGTACGATTTTATTAAAAGTACTTAAATCTGCACAAAAAATTAAAAAACATACAGACGTATCAAAAATAATACATAAAGGACAAAACACACAGAAAAAATGACTAATACTTTAAAATTTACAACAAATATAAAAATAAAAACTAATTAATAAAAAAAAAATTATAGTTAAACTACAACCATAAAAAAATTGGATAAAACAACACTGCACTGAATCCACTGGAAAATCTAGCTGCTTTGGAACATGACAGACCATTTCTTGCCGTTTTGGGCCAGTAATCATCTTGGACCAGCTGCAAAAGAGCTATAGTTTAAAGTGGTTAAGATTTTTGTAAAACTGTAACTGGTAAACCAGTTAATATCTGGCTTTCATAAACGAATGACTAGCTTGGACCAATCAGAAATGAGCTACCATTTTCCAAAACAAAGCTACAAGCTGAAGCTCAAAAACAGAAATGATTCTGAAATGTCATACTGTATATGTTGGGTTTACAGTAGCAATTGTAGTAACTATGGTATTTTGGCGGACACTATGGTTACCATGGTGAGCGTATGGGGGTTTGTAGACGTGTGCAATTATAGTTCAGTGCAAAGACAATGACAGTTACGGACTAGCATTGTGTTCTGTCAGCTCAGCTCTTATTATGCACATATGCTCTGACTGCGATATCAATGCAAAGTATGATGCTTAAAAAACACAAATGGCAGGCACAATGTAAAGCCAGTACTTAGTAACTTGCTAAAGAATTACCACACAGTTTAACTGCAAGACATTCAGATTCTAAAAACATTTTTCAAACACTCCATTTTGGTTGAGGACACGTTAAAATTGCCAGTTTGCTTAATGCAAGTTGAGCATAAGCCTGTACCATTAAAATCATTTTAAGAACATTTCTTGATAACAAGTACACAGCCTTTATATAATGTATTCCAAAACTTTGGGTCCAAAAATGAGCTTTACCTCTGCCTATGTTGATTAAAAGGTTCTCATTTTACTAAATCTACAAAACAAGGATTTGATTATGTCTCTTTTTTATGAACTGAATCAGTTGTGATACTGCAGGCCTTATTTTCTTCTATGGTCATATTGATAAGTTCCCCATGATCCTGGAGATCCATCATGGAAACAGCACAGAAATACTGACAAGCCACAGAATTGGCAAGCACAGGGTTTAACGTTATCTAACAACAAACATATCAGCTGTACCTGAATGACAGGGAAAATATTGTAATGCATAATGATGATATGTTTGGATCGAGCAAACATCCGTTTAAATGCATGCATATGCATTACTATACTCTGTTTAAAATGCTTTTCTCAAAGTTGTAAACAAAACGATTATTGAACCACTATATCAGTTTTTCTACTTCAAAATGTTATGTTTAATTCAAAGTGTTACTTGCCATTTCTTTGTTCTTATTTGTGAAATTTACTAGCAATTTCTAAGTGAAAATTGTAAATCCAACTGGGTAGTAACGGATTACATGTAATCTGGATTACATAATAAATGTAATACTTCTAATTGGAGTATATTACATTTTTAAATGCTTATAATCAGATTACTTTATTTATGATTTATTTTCATTTACATTTTTTATGATTTAATTAAATATTAGATTTTCATCAACTCATCTGCAGTTCTTTCATTTGCCCCAGTTTGAGAAATCCTGGAGTAATGTAATGTTTAACACATTTCACATGTTGGTAACAAAGAATGAATACAGTATGTGTTATGTGCCTTTGCTATTTATAACAATAATCCTATTCAAATCTATAAACAAGTGTAGCGTCTGGACCACTCCAACACAAAATATATATTTTGTTAGCTATATTTAACAAATACTATGTAACACCCCAGGACGCCAGAACAAGACCCTGGTTTCATGGTAACCTGATACATTTACAACCTTGTGGAATGCAAGCCGACTACTTAGCTGCATTCTCCAGAAACAAAGGGACACAAAATGCCCAGGAGAAATGGACTTTTCTACTAATCAATCCATAGGAAAACCTTTCTTTGAATGAACACAGCCTGTTCTTCAGGCCTTTGTGTATATTATTGCTGTGTTGTATTTAATCTATTGTATTATAGACTATTTTTATTCATGCTTACGATCAACCACTCATTCATATAACCTTACATATAGCTTTTTTAGTATCTATGAATTCGCCTTCTTTTGATCGAAACAAGTGTGTATATTATAGGCTGATACCTATGCAACATATTGATGATCTAAGAATCGGTACTAATTTGTGCCTCAACACCCAAGCAATTACATATGCAAATACCATGCTTACAGACAAAGAGTAATAAAAATCCCCAGTATTTCCAACCTCCAGCTTGGGATTTCAACCTTCCTCATTGGACGAACCCATCTTGTGAGGCGTGAATCTCTGCAGGCTTTAAAAGGCCACACTCCATGTGACCCGCCCCGTCGGTGGTTCAGTCAGAGGCTAAGATGAAGATGTGATAACTCCTCCGGAATACCAAGCGCTCTGCCAGGCCTCGGGCCTTGACTTTTTCATTCACCAAGATTCTCTGACGCAAACTGTTTCTTTTCATCAACCAACTTCAGCAAGATCTTGGGGCCTTAAGAGTGCATCAGGAATCTTTTTCAGACATACGCAATTATCAAACTTAGTCGATTTAATTGATATATTAAGTATCAGTTACTCCTTTTTACAAGGTTTGTTTGAACTAATAATCTGACGTTTTCCCTCAGGTTTTAGATCTGCTGAATATGCAAAATGGTTCCATAAATGTCATTCCTTATGTCTCTTTCTTTAGTGCTAAACTTTAACCCTTTCCTATACCAACTGTATGTGTGTGTGTGTGTATGTGTATGTTAGACCGGCTTAATGTGTTTATGTAGTATGTTAGACTAGTTTAAGTGTTTATGTAGTTAATAAAACCTTACTTGTATCACACTTTATGTGTTCATTGTTTACTGATAACCGGAGTCAATAATCATGCAGATTACGTTACAAACTTATAGAATTGTAAAGTAAGAAAGTTATTTCCCTTAACCAGGAAATTAACGCTTAGAATTGACAAGACGGTTGACCCTGAGTGGTCAGCTAAATATCTACAGTGGATCTAAAATATGAATAGTTAATTATAACTAGTTATGGTTAATTATTCATATTTCCCCATGAGTTGATTCGCTACAGATTTTGGTGGAGAGAATGTGGGCATGATAAAACAAAAGTTATGAGCTTAAAACACTATCAGCCTAAAAGTGTGTGCTTGATAGTCCATGTTAGAATAGGGCGTGACTTGAGATATGCTGGTGTGTCCCTATTTGCTGGCTTGTTGAGATGCAGATAAAGTGGGGGTTTGAATTGGTACTGCTATTATAATTGTGAGAGTCTTTATGTATTTCATGCTTAATGGCATCGGTGTAAGGTTAATCTGATTTTAGCAAAGAAACCCTAATTTCAGTATTAAAGCATAAATCTGTCTTGACAAAGCGTAAGTCTGAATCTCAGCTCAGCGGCATGTCCAAACTGTACCATAATGTAATATGCTTTAGTGAAGAAATCACAAAATTGCAGTATTGTTTAAATTGTTTCTTTGAAGAAGAAATCTCAGTACAGTTATATCAAGGTAGATGTGAGCGCTGCTCCCCTTTCTACAGCATAAAGGCCTTATAGTTTATAATTAGATTGAAGCAATTCATCTACACTTTGACTGTATATATATAAGCAACCTGGTGGTCATTACTGTGTTTCACTCGCTGAGTGAAATTAAAGGTGTAATACTGTACTTTAGTACTCATATGTGAGGCAAACATAACTACATATATGTTTAAACCGGTTTTAACTTACAGTAAACCCGTTTTGTAATTCTTTAAACAAGTGCAAGAAGTTTATTGTTACATTAGAGAAGCACTCAACGAAGTGCTTAGGTAATGCAACAAGTCTTGAAGGCTGAAAGCACCACGTTCTAAAACTATGACTGTTTAACATAGACAGACATTAAACTGCGTTAATTACACTGGCATGCATTGGTTACCGTGACAACAACTTGTCACAGGAAGTGCTAACGTCACATAGCACAACACGCCATGTTTGTAAACAAACCATTTGAAGCAGCTAAGCTAACACGACTTAGCATAGTTTCATTTTAGGCTAAGCTACTCAAATAGCTTTAACAATTAGGGGTTAACACTCTTTAATTGAAGCTCTTAAATACATGCGTGTGTGCAGTGTGAAGTAATTTGAATTTAACCTAATCCCTGGTTTCTGATTTTTCCATTTCTCTTCCTTCTTTTTCTTCTTTTTCTATGTTTCTCAATCTTCAATTCGTCTCAGCGAATTTAACTACCTAGATGTATCCTTCCTGAATGCTATTGCTTAGTTACTAGTTAATTAAATCTAAATTTAATTAAATCTTAACTGTCTATCGAGGAAAGACTCATTGAGGTATTGGGTGCTTTTAGTAACACACTAATCACTAGTGCTGCTATTTGTTCCTAATACCAGAATGATTACCTTGTTTTGTTAATAGCAATCAGCTAATTTTAAATCCATTTACATGTTATGCCCCCTTGATGTTCTCTCTGAACCTCAAAAGGAACCAGAGACATTTCTATTTTTGATTTGTTTATTTTAAAAAAAAAATAATAAGCATAATCTGAATAGAAATGCTCTCCTTTTCCTTCTGCTTTTCCCTTTTCTCCTTCATACCTCAGAGATTAAGCCTGTTGGGGAACCGTCAGCAAATTCTGAGTGATAATTTGACAATAATTTGACAGTAGTCTTAAATCATCAATCAAAATCCTGTTTACGTCCTTTTCAGCAAAACATATGCTGACCCAAAACTATTTTAGCATTCACACTCTGTTTTGATCTTGTAGTAGTCTCTAGCCCTTACTCTCAACACCAGTGTGTCAAAACGTTGCAGATGCTCAGACTAACTGCCCAGAATGCAGACCAGAGAGGGCTGGCCAGGCGTCGTGAGGAACACCCCCTTTACCCAGGCCCGACGACCACCTACTGAGCCGAAAGCGGCTGGACGCGGAGAGGGGTGTGCCTCAGACTCAGGACTCGGGCGAGAGTTGTGGCTACAAAAGCGCGCCAAGGTCATTATCTTCCTGGCCCACAACCTCATGGGTCTGAAACAGGTGGTAAATGATCTCAAGCAACAGATCATGGCGGTAGCCCACAAGGACCCCAGCAAAGTGGAGTTACAGGAGGAAATCAATAGACTTTAAAAGGCTCTGACTGCTGCTGAACAGCAAGAGCACCTGGAGAAGGTAGCCAGAAAGGACCTGGAAAGTAAACACCCACACAAAATTACTATTAACGCAGCAAATTCTGAGCTCTTAGACAAAATTGCCAGAATTGAGACTCTGATCCAGCAGCTGAAAAACACTCAAGACAAACTTGACATGGTCCTAAGAGAACTCAGGTACTCTTATAGGCCGCAAAAGGAAACACAGTGGGAGAAACACCCTACTCCTGCCTCCTCACTCAGCAGTGCAAAACTCCCTCATGTGCACGAAGCTACGAAAGGGGGAGCCAGCACTTTCTGCTTAACAACTCATCAGACAGACCCATATTACCTCCAGCAACCACAGAGAGGAGGGGGTTCCTTCCAAGCATCCCTGCAGCAGCGCCTGATGCGACCCCCAGAAACTTTGACAATCTAACCAGAAAACAATAGTTTCCTACTTTATGCCGTACGAGCAGTAATTTAGAACGGTGGAGTCGTTTTAAACATTGCTTGCAAGCAGACCCAATAAATCAACCTTATGTGTCTGTTTCATAAGTTAGTAACTTCTTCTCCATGCGCATACCAGTTCCTGATCAAAACCAGATAAAATTATAGTTTGAATGTACCTTCCTACGAGCAGTAAGAAGTTTTCAGTGCTATAAAATGTGTTTACATCGGACGATAAGAAACTACCTGACTTTAGCGAAGAAATCCTAATCTCTGTTGTTAGTGGATCATAAGTCTATTTTCTGACGACGAAAGCTCGGGATTAGCAGCTCATATAAATGGTACCAGAATAATCGGTCTGATTTTGGGCGAAGAAATCCCCTTCTTCAGTACTGTGTAGGTGATCTGAGCGATGCTCCTCATTTCACTGATTTAAGGCCTTATTATGTGTTATGTATCATTGTATTCATATCGACCCACTCTTGTGAAACATTTACGTAACTCTTATATATGCGTGCATCAGGTTCTGATTATAATCAGATAAAATTATAGCTTGAATGTGCTTTCCTACAGGTATTAGAAAGTTTCAGTGCTATTATGTTTTTAAATCGTACGATAAGAAACTAACATGATTTTAGCGAAGAAATCCTAATCTCTGTTGTTAGTGGAGCATAAGTCTATTTTTCTGACGACGCAATCTCAGATTAGCAGCTCATATAAATGGTACCAGAATGAATCGGTCTGATCTTGGGCGAAGAAATCCCCTTTTTCAGCACTGTGTAGGTGATCTGAGCTATACTCCTCATTTCATTAATTTAAGGCCTTATTATGTGTTACGTATCATTGTATTTCATTTTGATTCGCTCATGTGAAACATTTACGTAAATTAATGGTGTTATTCTAGCGTAGCTAACTACGAATTCACCATTGCCTGTGAAGTGAATGTGTTGTTTTGATTAATTAATGAATTTGTATGGGACATGCATGATTTTCCCGTGCATGCTCACAGCAGTGCAAGTCTGTTCCACCTGCACCTGTTGTGAGCTTGCGTTGGTCTCCTAGCAACACGTGACCCCGGTAGTGTGAGCAGACTCTTCCGGTTAATTTGACAACAGCATCCACTTCACAGACCTATGTGTAAACAAAGAATTGCTTGTAACTAACGCTAACTCTTAAGCTAATCCCTTTACTTCAACTGCTAGCTGTTAACATCTGACTAACGCTTAGATAGTGTAACTTTCTAACCACACCTCTCTCTCCCTCCTTCTCTCCCTCTCTCTCATCCGTCACTCCTGGTGCCACTTCCTGTTGATGCCATCACAGGTCCCTGTGGTACCCACCCACATACTGGTTTTACTTGTGTTATTGTTTATTTTTGTGTTGACTTTATTCTACCTCTTTTTAATTTTATTGCATTTATTTACATTTTTTTAGCACAAATGTACCAATTCAGCTATATTGATTTGTATTAAATTTGAGATTTTATTAAATCAATTTTTTATTTATTTTTTACTTGTATTCCTTGTTATTTTTATTTTTATTTATGTTTGTTACTTTCCCCTTGTAATTTCCTACAGCTCTTAGGAACCCCTTTTTTATTTTATTTATTTTAATTTTTTTTGTTGTTTTTGTTGTGTTTTTACTTTTACCTTATTTTAGTTATTTCACCATCACCATCGTCGTTTTTGGATAGGATTACAGTAGTTTGAGCAACTGTTGTTTCCTTAGCGAGTTATACAGGTTATTAGTAGCATAATCCCTGTTTCCTCTCTACTTCTCCTCACGCCTCAGTGCCAGGCCTAATACATTGAATGGCAGCTACCATTCAACACAATGTAGGGCAAGATAGAAATAGGAACAATTCCCACTGTTTCTTTTTTTTTTTTTGACGAGGTATTTGGTGGGTCCCTGCTTGTTTAGCTAACAGCCTAACCCTAGGGGTATGAAGTCTATTGCAGCATCACACACAAGTGCAACCTGCTTAGCCATATCTCTTAGAAACACAACTAAAATAGGTAAAAATGTTCCTTTTTTTTTTTAGTTCATCTTATTTTATTTCAGTTTCGTCATAGTGACCAAACCCGTGAACCATCAGTAGTATAGCCCGGTCATCAGCTGACCCCTGCTTACGGCCCCTCAACAGAGTTACTCAAACTCTCTTTTTGTGTTCACGAACACAAAAAATAGCACCCTACCTCACTATCTGCCTCTAACCAGCTATTCATACCTTACACGGCCAACACAGCCGTTCCCCTTAGAGATAGTTTAACACCTCTGTTCGTACCTGCATTTGCCTTGTGTCTCTTTCTCTCTGGTGTTCCCACAAGTGTGCCAGTATGTCGCAGACATTCCACAGACATCCAGCCCTGGCAGCTCACCAGGACCACCTGGACACTCAGTAGAGCACTGTAATGGACATCATTCAGCTCAAAGCAGCCAACGACCTGCCATGGCAAAGAAAGGAACAGCGAGACTGCGACATAAGCGAACACTTGACCAGCATCATCCTCTCCTCGGCCCACACCCTCAAGGGCCTCAGACAGGAGGTATTCTGTGACTCTGTAAGTCACAGAATTCTGCAGAGAACTGTCACCTGCTCAACGAGAGAAAGCACAGAACGGATGCAAAGAACCTCACCGAATGGTGCGACAGAAAGAAATCACCAGTCTTCACAGAGGCTCTAACAGCTGCTCAACACCAAGCGCCGCTGGAAAAAGCCATCACACAGGACTTGAAAAGAGAACTGTTTCACACAAAGTCACTCTTAAAACAACATATGTGGAACTAAATGAGAAAGACACCACATCTTAGGCCTTACAAGGCCACCTGCATACAGACAGAGCTGAGGTCCAAACCCTGACTCAGCAATTAGAAAGGAGCTTGACTTGGTTCAGAAAGAATTTAAACAGTCCTACCGACTGCGCATAGACTTAAGCAAATGACAGCCGGCTGAATATCGGTCGCCATCAGTGCAAGCCCTCCACGCCTGTGCACAGCTACGAAAGGGGGGAAAGGGAGCCAAAGCCTTCTGCTTGACACTTCACAAGTCAGCTCCCTGAAAACCTCTGCAGCTGCAACAAAAAAAAAAAAATTTTCAGGCGAACCGAAGCAACGCAACGAGGTGAATTCAGTGTCACAAATGAACTGAAATATGCTTGCAGACCACAAGGCGAACAGATAGGGAAAACACAAAACAGAACTTCCAACTTCCCCCTGGGCCCCAGGCCTCACCCCCTCAGCCAAGAGTTTTGAACCTGCGAGGGGGGGGCTAGAGCCACTGTTCACACGTCACCAATCAGCAGCCACAAGGGGGTGGGGCAGGGGCTTTTCCAGAGGATCACTGCAGACACACACTGTGTGACCCCACAGACCTCAACGAGCTGGCCAGAGACAACACATTTGGCAACCTAAATACTCTCAGACCCAGTGTCTGAACACGGACTGATCGCTGCCCAGACACCAAGCAGGGCCGGCGTGAAACTCCCCATGCTTACTACCACAGACTTTGACAAACTTACTCCAAAGCTCACAATTACCCTGGGATGGCGGAGGACACCAGCTGCAAGAAGTCATCTAGGCATTAGGGCCTGCCGCACAATGCCTAATCAACAGCTGTGTAACCTGACACAGAAGGCCTTTAACAAGCACAAGGCCTCCACTAAAGGTGTTTGTCAAACCCCACTGAGTCTGAACTTCACAACTCAGAATCCAAAGCGGGCACCAGAAGGCACCCAGCATTGCCACAATGCAAAACCCTTCTACAGAAAGCCCCTAGCCAGAAGAGGACATAGCCATCACCATGGCAACAGACCCAGTTTCCAGACCAACCACTGGGAAAAGGCCTCCTCATCCTGCAAACACCACGGTATGTCCAGCAGCAGTCCACCACAACATCCTCCTCCACATGGGTGCTGAACGGAGGCTACACAAGGCCAGCTGGACACGCCTACTTCTGGGTTACAGGAGCTGCTGACACTCGCAAAAGAGCTCCTTGAACAAAACTCAACTAAGGAGTACTGAGAAGGACAAACCTCTGACTCCTTGCCTGCTGCAACACAGCATCAGGCCCCTCCAAGGGAGGAGCATCCCTTGAAACCGGTCGACACCCCCAGAAGCATCCAGACAACGTTGGATTGAGCAACGGTCCCACATGCCCAACAGCGAAAGCTCTACCCACACAACTCAGGCAAGCTCAAGTCGGTGCCGCCACAAGAGCCAAGCGACACCGCAAACATCGAATTTCTAGTGACGTTGAGCAAAGCAGAGAGCTCACAACCACTTGCCGCTTTCCTGCCATCATCACTAGGTCAGTCTGAAACTCTCTGCATACTACAAAATCTCCATAACAATTACCCGCAATCCCTGGAACCACCTGCACTCTCACCCGTGAGAGTCTAACCCAGCTGTCCCACAACATGGGTACCACAGATAGCCTACTGGCCAACAACATCAACAAAAACATCCTACCAGGACTAACTCACTTCAGGATGACAGGAGACACAGCCTCGACACCTGCTGCATAAACTCGAGGACCCACACCTTGCTACAGCCTACATCACCCCAGCACACCACCAGACAGCATCCAACAAGGCACCAACAGCCAAAAACCACCACTGGCTCACAGCCGTGAGTGGCAGGTGTGTGTTCGCTCTGTTTCTGCACTTGACATCGTCGTGGTTGTTATTCATGGACACAACCGTTGCGAAAGGGGGGCATTGTAGCGTCTGGACCACTCCAACACACATTATATATTTTGTTAGCTAGATTTCAAAAATACTTTGTAACACCCCAGGACGCAGAACAAGACCCTGGTTTCATGGTAACCCGATACAATTACAACCTTGTGGAATGCGAGCCGACTACTTAGCTGCATTCTCCAGAAACAAAGGGACACAAATGCACAGGAGAAATGGACTTTTCTACTAATTAATTCATAGGAAAACCTTCTTTGAATGAACACCCATTTTCTTCAGGCCATTGTGTATATTATTGCTGTGTTGTATTTAATCTGTTGTATTATAGACTATTTTTATTCATGCTTACGATAAACCACTCATTCATATAAGTAACTATTTCATGTCTAGTATCTATGAAATCGCCTTCTTATGATCGAAACATGTTTATAATTATAATTGCTTGTCATACCTTATCGACCACATTATTGATGTGTGTTCTAAAGAATCGGTACTAATTTGTGCCTCAACACTCCAGCGAATTACATATGCAAAATACCATGCTTACAGACAAAGAGTCATAAAAATCCCCAGTATTTCCAACCTCCCGCTTGGGATTTTCAGCCTTCCTCATTGGACGAACCCATCTTGAGAGGCGTGAATCTCTGCAGGCTTTAAAAGGCCACACTCCATGTGACCCGCCCAGTCGGTCCGGGGTTCAGTGAGATCTAAGAATGAGATCGTCTGATACAACGCTCCATCGATACCATAAGCTCGTGCAGGCTTCCGGCCTAGTCTTTCCTTCATCAGTACTCTGACTCAAACAGCTCTTTTCTCATCAACCAACGTCACCGATCTTGGGGCCTAAGATGCATCAGGACTCTTTTTCGACAACGCTAAGTATCAAACTTAGTCTTCTTAATTGATGCATTAAGTATCAGTTACACTTTTTTACAAGGTTTGTTTGAACTAAGAATCTGACGTTTTCCCTCAGGTTTTAGATCTGCTGAATATGCAAAATGGTTCCATAAATGTCATTCCTTATGTCTCTTTCTTTAGTGCTAAACTTTAACCCTTTCCTATACCAACTGTATGTGTGTGTGTGTGTATGTGTATGTTTGAACTCGGCTTAATGGTGTTTTTTATTAGTTCATTTAGCCTAGTTTAAGTGTTTATGTAGTTAATAAAACCTACTTGTATCACACTTGACGTGTTCATTGTTTACTCATAACCGGAGTCAATAATCATGCAGATTTACGTTACAAACTTATAGAATTGTACAGTAAGAAAGTTATTTCCTTTAACCAGGAAATTAACGTTCTTAGAATTGACAAGACGGTTGACCCTGAGTGGTCAGCTAAATATCTACAGTGGATCTAAAATATGAATAGTTAATTATAACTAGTTATGGTTAATTATTCATATTTCCCCATGAGTTGATTAGCTACACAAGTTAGGTCAAAAGTAATCTAATAGTAGTCAGAATACAATACCTAAAATTAGTAATCTGGATTACATTACTGACTACAATTTTCACCATGTAATTTGTAATCAGAGATTGCAATTTTTAAGTAATCTATGAATCACTGCAGATGACATACAGTACTTTATACTTCTAGTTCTTACATAAAGCTACGTATAAGCTAAAAACCAAAACCCTACTACAAAATAATTTTTTTTACAATTTTAGAATGAACAAAATCTGAATTTCTCCAACCAAATACAAACCCAGATGTCCTTAGCTAATTAACAGATTTATATAAAACTAATTAGAAAACACTTATGACAAACCCAACCCTTTTAACATTTTTTTTCTTACGTTTTCCATTACAAAATCCTCACGTGACAAGTTTGCCCAATTTCTAGAAGTTGATACATCTCAAATTTTAAACCAACCCGACAGCAGCATTTTCCTACTTAAACGCGGTCTTTAACAGCATCAACACATCGCATCTGTGTTGGAATAAAATATTGTGAGGCAAATAGTTCGGATGGAGCAACCAACTGTTTAAATGCACAGATGCGATCACATATACACTTCATCTGTTTCACATCACAAATGCACCTCTATACTATATTGTGGTAACACATACTTACTTAACTAACCGACTTATATAAAGCTAATTTGAAATGAACCCAAACCAAAACCTACTACAAAAGAAAACGTAAAAATGTAAGAAAACATATTGATGCCATATTTGTGAGAATTACAACATGCAAACAAATTAATATTCAGATTATCAGCAAAACCAAAGTAAGTTCAGTTTTCGCCACTGAAGAAGATTGTAATTTAACACCTTTATCTTGAGCTGAACGCTTTCCTTTTATTGCAATTATGATATCCTCAAAAATGCCTCACATGACAAGTTTGCCCATTTTCTAGAAGTTGATCCGTCTCAAATTTTAATCCAACCCGGCAGCAGCATTTTCCTACTTGCTGTTCCCAACGGCATTACATATCGCATCTGTGTAGGAATGACAGCGGGAAAGATAGTGATGCATAAATGACGATACGCCAGCAAGACTCACAAACGTTCGTGCCGTATTTGATCAACCCCACAGCATCACAACTTTCTATGATGTACTGTGTTTCACACACACACATACATACACCCATAGTGACTCATACCCTTTCAATGACTGAAAAACACACATACATGTCACATGAACTCATTTACAACACTAACATACACACACACAGCAAAAAAATGTTTTCTGACGTGTCACCGCCGTATGTACAATGACAGCTACATTCACGACTCAAATACACACGTATAGACACATATATACACACGCACTGTAAGAGAGAGAGGGATCTGATTTACCATAAACGACCAGACTGTACACACACACACACACACACACACGCACACATACAGATGATATATACTGTATATGAAAACATTGATTCTGCTCAACAGTCTGTCTGCTACCTCTTCAGAGCATCCATCTGCCTCTCTCTCTCTCTCTCCGCAGCGACAATAAAAGAACGGAGCAGCCGATACCTGTAAATGAACCAGACGCTGCGGTTCTGGGGACCGAGCGAGGGCCATGAGGATGAGAGGGAGAGAGGGAGAGACAGGTCTTTCTCTCCGTATCCCCCCATTGCCATGTCCCCCCCTCCTCAGAGTCCTCCTCCTCCTCCTCGTCCGGCCCCTCGTCTCCAGCCAGAGGAGGAGAGGAGGAGAGAGAGAGAGAGACCCCGAGCACGCGAGAACCCTAGCACGCTTTACGAAGGATAGTATGGAGGAGAGAGAGAGAGATAGAAAGGGAGGGTTTAACAGAGCTCACATTCAGTCACTGCGACATTCAGAGAGCACAGAACGAGGAGGGGTTGTGTGAAAAAAGAGGAGGGAGAGAACGAAAGAAACGAGTGTGGGAGAGAAACATGCTTTAAAGGAATAGTTCACTCGAAAACCAGAATCCATGTGCTCGTTTCAAACCTGTGTGATTCTCTTTCTAACGTGGAACGTGAACGGAGATGTTTAGCTGAACGTTCATGCTGCTCTGTTCCACATAATGAAAGCATACAGCGAGCTGCTATAGTCAAGCACTGTAAATGACATAATGTGGCCTCCTGAACTCATGAAGTGCAGACAGAAATGTAACATTTGCATTCATGCAGCTGGCAGACGCTTTAATGCAAAGTGTCTTGCATTGCATTAACGGTATTTTATGAAGAAATGCATGCATTGCCTGGAAATCGAACCCATTTCATTGCAAACGTCATGTTCTATTGTTTGAGATACAGGAATGCTCAATTTTAATTGATAAATTTTCTTACTCATCAGGTTAGATGGCAGATGCCAAAAGTGCCAAAAGTAATTTCTTGCCAGCTTCTGGATTCTGCTTAGTTTTTGTTGTAGACATAAAGGGCCAAAAACAGCATAAAATATGTGACCCTGGAGCACAAAAGCAGTGTTAAGTCGCTGGGGTATATTTGTAGCAACAGCCAACAATACATTGTATGGGTCAAAATGATCAATTTTTCTTTTATGCCAAAAATTATTAGGATGTAAGTAAAGATCATGTTCCATGAAGATATTTTGTAAATTTCCTACCGTAAATATATCAAAACTTAATTTTTGATTGCTAAGAACTTCATTTGGACAACTTTAAAGGCGATTTTCTCAATATTTTGATTTTGTTTGCACCCTCAGATTCCAGATTTCAAATAGTTGTATCTTAGCCAAATATTGTACTATCCTAACAAACCATACATCATTGGAAAGCTTACTTATTAAATAAAAATTGACCCTTATGACTGTTTTTGTGGTCCAGGGCCACATATACTGTGGTCTCCTGAAGTCACACGACAGCGTTGCATCAGGAGCAGAATGAAATTGCATTGCATGCATTGCCTAGGAATTGAATTGCATTGCATACATCACACTCTATTGTATATGAGCTACAGGAATGCTTCATTTTAATTGATAATTTTTTCTATCATGGCAGGTTTGATGTCAGTGATGACAAAAGAAACTTCTTGATAGCTTCTGGTTTCTGGTTACAGTTTTTGTTGTAGGCAAAAAGGGCCAGAAACACCATAAAAATATCTCAAATGGAATATACTGTGGCCTCATGAAGTCTTCTGATAGCTTTGCATGAGAAGCAGACAGAACTTCAACATTTATATTTATTTATGGATTTGGCAGACACTTTAATCCAAAGTGACTAATACTGCAATCAAGGTACATATTTTATATAAAAATACATGCATTGCCTGGGAATGGAACCCATTGCATAACAAACAATATTTTTTTTATTGTTTGAGCTACAAGAATGCTTCATATTAATTGATCATTTTTCCTATCGTGGCAGGTTTGACGTCACTGACACTTGACACTGGTTTCAGTCTACTTTTGTTGTACGTAGACAAAAAGAGCCAAAAACCACCAATAAAAAAGTCAGACTGTAGGCTTTGCATGATGAGCCAACCAAAATTTAACATTTACATTTATGCATTTGACAGATGCTTTTATTTAAAGTGAATAAAATCATACCTTGATTGGAATCAAGGTGCACATTTTATATAAAAATGCCTGCATTTCCTAATAATCAAATCCATGCTGGTGCAATGATCTACTGTCTGTGCTGTTGGAATGCTTAATTTAAATATTTAACATTGATAATTTTTTATTATAGCAACAGGTTTGGTGTCAATGATGCCAAAAGCCTTTTCTTGGATGTCACAAGATGCAGCAAGAATATAGTAATATAATGACTCAACTGCTTTTATGATACTTTCATGGGGCTTTTCTGGCCTTGAGAGCTCTGGGTTACAGTCTATTTTTGATGCTGATAAAAAGGGTCGAAACACCATAAAAGTCTTTAAAAGTAGCACAGCACATCTGTGCTGCATTTCTCAATGACGCAAACAGAAATGAGATTTCAGAGCTTTGATGGGGAAAATGTTTTCAGTTAATAAATGATTGAAATATGGTGTGTTCCTCACACCAAGCATCATATAACTTCAGAAGACTGGGAAATAATGAGAATATCGACTACAGTTCAAAAGTTTGGTGGTAGTAAGATCATTTTTTAAAGGGGTCATATGATGCAATTCACATTTTCATTTCTCTTTGCAGTGTTACA
This sequence comes from Sinocyclocheilus anophthalmus, assembly GCA_018155175.1. Classification (NCBI taxonomy): domain Eukaryota; kingdom Metazoa; phylum Chordata; class Actinopteri; order Cypriniformes; family Cyprinidae; genus Sinocyclocheilus; species Sinocyclocheilus anophthalmus. Next base: position 67,658 of record JADLZN010007039.1, read on the forward strand.
AGCTGTTCGTGAATAGATAAGATCCCTAAGTTGCAAAGACTAAAGTCTCAACCCAAATAGATATTCTTTATAAAAGTTAAGACTTGTCCCCGCCCTCCTAAAACGCCTCGTTTAAACATGCCCCCACATACCTACGTCACGATGTGGGAAGATTCGCATAACGCCGCCCAAATGTTCACGCAAAGAAAGAGGGCGTAACTTTTATTCTCGCTGTAGTATTGTTGTTGCCGCCTCCATGTCGTGAAGACGCTGTGTGTTTCGTTGTGAAAGCGAAACTACTTTTTTGGTCTGCCAAAAGAGGACACAACTAGAAATCAAAGGTTAAGTTGTATTTTCAACACTGTTCCAGAACACCTCAACCCAAATATTCAGATGTGTCCAACACATTTTATGGAGGACGTTTCCTGATCCTGGTAGAGTAGCCTACAATGCGGCTGTGCACAAAGGCCGCTTCTGTAAAGTGGGGCAGTTCCAACTTTGCAAGGACAGTCTGGCGCTTCTGACTCACAGCCTATAAGTACATTTTCATATTTAAAGAATTTGCCACTGATGATTAAAACACGAGTTTTGAGCAGTGTAGTGCTTGTTGTTTGTCATTTCTCCGCTCACAAATGCAGACATGGTTTTATGTTTACGTGGCGCAACGCAACGTGTAAAAATACAGTATAAGTCATTATACTCCTTAATTATGTCCCCCCATGATGCAACGAATGCCTCGTTTGTAATGGGTTTTAATGTTTTTGTCTCATCACTCCGGGACACGGCATCATCACAGTATGAAAAAAAACGCGTAAAAATCGACACGCGTTTCAGAAAGGCGGGGCATAGAGGAGAAACAATAATGTACAGTATGTGGAAAATAATGTGTTTTTTGAAACTTTTAAACTGCATAAACACATTTTATTACACCAAATACACAAACTAATGTTCTTTTTAGCAACATAATATGACCCCTTTAAAATTTAACGCAGTAGGACACATTTACATTGATCAAAAGTGACAGTTAAGAAATGTATAATGTTACAAAAGATTTAAATTTCAAATAAATACAGTTCTTTTGAACTTTCCATTCATCAAAAAATCTTTATCATGGTTTCCACAAAATTATGAAGAAGCACAACTCTTTTCAACATTGATAATAATCAGAAATGTTTCTTGAGCAGCAAATCAGCATATTAGAATGATTTCTGAGGATCATGTGACACTGAAGACTGGAGCATGATGCTGAAAATTCAGCTTTGATCACAGAAATAAATTACATTTTAACAGATATTTACATAGAAAACAGTTATTTTCAATTGCAATAATATTTCACTTTATTACTGTTTTTATTGTTATTTTTGATCAAATAGAATCTTTCAGATTCTTCAAAAATAATAAAAAATAACAGCATTGTGGTTTGGAACGATATAAGGGTGAGTAGTCTAAATAATGACAGAATTTAAATTTTTAAGTGGACTATCCCTTTCATATCAGAACCTGCCAATAAATGTGATTTTTGATGAGTGGGTGAGAGTGCAGCGATACCCCTTCCGGCCTGCATGGCAACAGATGATCAAGACAGCTTATATGTGCACGGAGACGCGCGCACACACACACACACACATGCACAAACACACAACACAACGGATGCACACAATTTTACACATCCACTGCAAACCGCGCCGTTTCAGCTGATGCACAGTCCGTGAGAGAGAGACAGATCAAAGACAAGAGAGCGGCAGCAGAGAGACAGCAGTGGCTCACACCGCATGTGTTAATATTCCACATGAGAGCCACAGATCCAAACATTGTTGTGTCATTTTTTGAAAGTGGCTGTGACATTTGCATACCCGTCTAGTGGAGGCAGAGACTCGCGTTTTGCACCTGCCAGCAAACGTTTGAAACAAGAAGCAGCCACTAATATTTTTTGTAGTGAATCCATTTGATCAAAACCCATCGATAGATTTCACTGGATCAACATGTACAGTTTAGTTTATAATTACACACACACACACACACACACACACACACACTTTATCACACAACCAAGCTAGAAAAGCCATTTCTAATATAGAAGCACAGCACAACTGTGTCACCACTTTAGGTTTAAAATGATTTTAGTTCCGTTTTTAACACATATGTTATATTATCATAGAGAGTTGTACAGTACCTTTTAGAAATTATGGAATATTAACTAATAGTTTGGGGGCACAAAGATTTATTTTGAACTTTCTATTCATCAAAAAATCCTGGAAAAAATATTTATCATGGTTTACACAAAAACATGAAGCAGCACAACTCTTTTTAACATGGATAATAATCAGAAATGTTTCTTGAGCAGCAAATCAGCATATTAGAATGATTTCTGAAGATCATGTGACACTGAAGACTGGAAGACTGTAAATATAGAACACTTCAAATAACATTTAAATTAACAGATTATATAAACTGAACAGACATGTTTACATTTTTACATTTACATATTCAATTGTATTTAAAATTTAAACAATTGAATTCAGACTCCATACTGTTCCCACCTGGGCACTTCAAGACCCTCGTACGTTCCTACTGTGTAATGACGAAACAGCTTCCTCTTCGCCTTCTCACTGCGGCTCTCTGAAACACACACACACACACACACACACACACAGTCCGACTGTTAGCACATGTAGGCGTGTATATCTGTGTAAGTGGAAGTGTGATGTATTCAAATTGATGTGATTTTGCATATCCGTGTGCTGTGCGCATGAAGATTATGTGAGAAGGCAAATCACCACAGGGAAAAGCTCTTGGGGGCATCCTCAAAAAAAGAGAAAAGGCCCATAAAGGATTCATAAAGAAATGAAACGATTCACCATTGTGTTTTAGGATTACAGTTTGTTGATAGTTATTACATACGGCGTAATTTAAGTAGAACAGAAGTCCACATTTAAGAATATGAGCGCTCAGACGTTTATCCTTCATAGATCAGGAAACCTGGATTTCTCAGTTATACTGTATTTCAAGTATCAACTCAGATATTTCTTCTATTCTATTTTATATGAGCTGTCAACAGGTACAAACCTGTAAAACTTTATACATTTCCTTTATACACTAGACATTTGAGACTGTTGAGACTTAAATAAAGGCTCATTTATTTGTACTGTATCTAGTTGTTATCTTATGGTGCGTTCAAGTCATGTTGGATAGATCGTATTTACGAGTTGAATGCACATGAACGCCACCACAAAGTCGTTATTACGAGTGGGAAACTCTAAATTTTCTTTAAGCCCCGAGTTTCCAAGTTGGGGGCGTGTCATTGAGAAACATGGCGAATCGATGGATGCCACGTCTGAGTTGCGGTAAATTTTCGCATGTCTGACGAGTAGACAGAGATTGCCAAAGTAAAACGTAAATCACAATACTTATAGGTATTAAGCAGTGACATTGTCAGGCTTTTTATTTACAAAAAAATAAGCTTTTTGAATGTGGCAGGATTGTAATATAACAATTAATAACAAGTTTTTATGCGATACAGATTAAAGTGGCTTCATAAATTACTTTTTTAAAATATTAAAAAAGCAAAACACACCTGATGCAAATTCTTTGCTCTTCATTTTCTATATTCTTGTAATTTATTAAAAGAAGGTACACCGCCATCTTGTGCCAACTAAACTGACTTGAACGCTCCTGACGTCATAACTACGACTTGTCAACTCATAAGTACGAACGTCCCAGGAGGACGCAGCATAAGAGACACATCTGAGATATTATAGAGAGCGGAGGTGTACCTGTTTGCTGCTCCTGGTTTTGGGGCTGCACCTCTTCTACACAGTCAGCAGGAAACCAGCCTGTTCTGCCCTTCGCTGTTCCTTCCCAGAATCCCCCTTCACCTACACTCAACACTGAGAGGGTTTGACAGCTTTAATAAACCTTAAATATTCAAATGTAAATACTGACTTGAAGAGAAGTCTTCTGACCTTTGACCTTGTCCCCTTTGCTGAGGCTGATCTCGCGCTCACCGTGAGCAGAGTGAGAACGAGTCGCCACAAACACGCGACCCGGAACAGCACTATAGAGACGTTTCTTCTGACCTCCTCTACAACACACACAGACCCACCAGTGCTGTTACTGTTAACTCAAATAAACCTATTAGCAATCATTTTCAGTAATCGAAAATAAAATAAAATAAACATTAGATTAAAAACTTACAACTTGTGTGACAAAGTGACAAAAACACATAACTGTCTTAAACTTTTACTAAAAAATGACTAAACAATCTTAAACTACTACTAACATTTCTAAAACTAATGCTGAAATACATGTAAATTAAAGCTATAAAGAAATATTACAAAAACTAATGAAAATGACAAAAACGCATAACAAATTTAGATTGAAAAAATTAAATGGAAACTAGAAATATTGCCTTTAGTAACCAATGGAAATAAATGTTTAAGCTGGAGTACTAAAATAACTCAAACTAAAACTGAAATAAATATAATGGAAAGCTAAATAGAAATATAAAAAAATACTTAAAATTACCAAACATAACGATCTTAAACTAATATTAAAAATTCTAAAACTAATACTGAAATAAATATAAATTAAAGCTATACAGAAATATTACAAAAAATAATAAAAATGACAAAAACTCATAATACATTTTTATTTACTGAAATAAACACGTGTAAGCTAAAGTACTAAAATCACAAAAATTAAAACAGAAATAAATATAAAGCTAAACAGAAAAATTAAAAAACTAATAAAAATAAACAAAAATACATAAGCCTAAAATAAAAAAACCTCAAAGTACTAAAATTAAAAGTTAATAAAAAACTATGTTGAAATATTTACAAAGAAAAGCAATAACTGATAGAATTGAAATAACAACTAAAATAAACTAAAATTAAACTGAAACTGAATAAAAGATCATGTCAAATGTCAATAAATACATAATATATAATAACAGAATACAGAATACACTAATGGGAACATGCAGGCAAAAAGTTGTATCCCATCCAAAGTAATAAAAAATAGTGTAGGCGGGTGACTTTGTGCGTTAGTGCCAATGAATAATGTTGGCTCGGCTTTGTTAAATAGGGTAAGTTTCCAAGGATTTGGTGCAGGAATGTGATTGTAATAACTCCTTAGTATTTGGATCTCATCCATTATTGAACACCGTGGGACCAAACCCTCATACAAAATCATTATTTCAAGGATGTTACCAAAATTTCAAGACTGGCTGGACCAAACGGAGAAGCAAAGGTTTAAGAATCCGCTTCTAACTTCAAATGTACTGCTGTATAGATGCCATAGAGTGCATGTTTTAGCCTGATGGTTGATTCTTGTACACAGCAGAAAGTGTTGGTTTCTTAGCCACTGAGTAAGAATTAACTCAGTATGGCAGTGGAGCTTTGGCCAGAAGCCGAACAGCGCAAATCACGACGTGCAAAATAGTGAGTCAGAGCTTCTGTAATGTACCATAAGAGAGCAACAGAAAACAACGCTGACAGTTTAACATATAAAAACACCCCAATGATAGAGGTAAGGATCTAAACCAGTATTTACACTTGAAAATTGTCCATATAATCACTGATATCTCTGTGGTTATCAATACAAGTGGTTTTGCTGTAAAGTCGCCCTGATGTTCACGCACTACTGAACAGCTAATGTGGAGTGAAACGGTCTCAAACGCTATGAGCTAAAATACAGTATGATGAATCTCAAGACAAAACGTCTATAGGTCACATTTTGCCCCAAAAGAAAAGGATTTTGCCAAAAATATAAAAAAAATAAATAAACCTATTTTTAGGGCCATCAAAAATGGTCATGATAATTAAGCACATTTACCCTTCTCGTTACTTTAATGCATCCAGCCAGACCTTTTAGTTTTGCTTTTAGTTTTTGGTAATTTACTTATATTAATATAAAAATAATATAATATATTATATATATATATAAAACTGAATTTGAAAAAAGCATTGTATTATGTATTTTTGTGTTTTGCTTTTTTTAAATGCAATTAATTAAAGCAATCACCAAAAATTTAAATTCATTAAATGTAAAAGCCATATAACAATATTAAAAAATTTATAAAAATGTCAAATTAAATACTTCTAAAGTGCAAACATGTTTACATGCATGTCATGTGACCATTAACCAACATCAGAGAACTTGCTGTTAAAATCTTCAATTTATTACATTATTTTATATTACATAATGTTTAAAAATTAATGTTTCAATGAAAAAAAAACCAGGCTCAATTTTGCTTAAAAGCACAAACATCACAACGCACAAAACAAAATGACGAAAAATAAACTACAATTTAAATAAAAAATTTCATTTCAAAATAGTAAAATTCATACATCATTCAAACTAGAAAAACGTAAATAGTGCAATCATATAGTTTTGAAAATATTTTAGTTACTGATCCGTTATATTTTTTCTTTAATTAGCATCATTAATTAGAATTAGTAACAGTAAAAGCATAGTAATTAGTAATAGCATTAGTAATATACTCCCTATATTATTACACTTTTAGCTGTATTATTTATTTAAATAATCACATTATTTAAATTTCTCATTTTTCTAATTCAACTTATTTCATTTTAAATCTCATTTTATTACTATTTATTGATTTTATTCCTTTAACATTTTAAATTTTTATTTACCCTTTTACTCATTATTTTTTAATTTATGCATTTGTTTTATTAATTTATTTTCAAATCTGTTTATGTATTTAGTTTAGTGAATTGTTTCATTCAGACTCAGTATAAATCAGGTTTCTAGGGTTTTTAGGGACTTTTATTTAACTTGCCAAATGTGCAAAATATATAAATAAATAAACTTTTACAGGATTTCATTTTGAAAATCATCACCACATATATACCACATACAATGCATCGCCATGGAATTATAAGGTTCTATCTGACATTTTTATCAAAATGGAGTTATTCACATATTCTTATTTACAACTTATTACGTGATGCTTCTTTTGTAAGCTGTGTACATTTTGGAACTTTTTTTTTTTAGAAAACAAAAGGGGTTCTATCTACAGAAGTCTATGGAACACGAAAAACTTTGAAGCTCAATATCTCAAAACTGCTCAGAATGCATTCCAAGCCGGCGAATGGTCAAAACAGTCACCAGAGACAGATGCTGGTATCTCAACTCACCCCTGCCTCCCTCGCTGTTTTTGCTGCCTTTCCTCCATCTCTCCCCCCTCTCTCCCTCGGGACGGGGATCGGGTTCGGGCTCCGCGGGGACTGCTGGAGCTCCTCAAAGCGAAAGAGGCCCGGCGCTGAGTCTGATTGAAAGCAGAGAAAAGGAGTGATTTGGCGACTGATGTCTGTGCTGGCGTGTTCCCCTGACGGCCAGCAGGAGGTGAAGGGCTACCTGAGCAGGTGGCATGCTGGCAGCAGCGGCGGGCAGCACTACGGGGTCCATGAGCGTCGTCATCGTGTTCTCGCTCTTGGCGCGGAGCAGCGGGTGAGGATGCTGAAGGCCGGCCGTGATGACTTGATTTAACATACCCTCCATAAACAGAGGAGCGTATTTGGGAGTTTCTAAAAATGGAACTGATGGGAAAAGAATCAAAGATTAGAGAAGAAGAGATTATATAGAGATGGGCTCTGTTCCAAAACCTAGTGAGCTGCCTTGATGTCTACATAGACATCTGCCTTCAAAGGAACTTCACAAGCAAGCGATTTGGAAAGACTACATAGGCAGAAAATAATGAAGTGTGTGAGAAATACAACTCAGAACTGATTCAAATGAAGCTTGACTTTAGCAAGTTCCTAATAGTGATATTTATTTACTTTATTGGAATTTGTTAATATTTAAATTAGTTTTATTTTTTATATTTCCAGTTTTCATTGTGTTTTATATATATATATATAATTAGTGCTGTCAAACCATTAATCGCATCCAAAAATAAAAGTTTTGTTTACATAATATGTGTGTTTGTACTGTGTATATTTATTATGTATATATAAATACAAACTCATGCATGTATATATTTAAGAAAATTATTATTATATTTATAGTTTATATATATATATATATATATATACTTACTTATAAATATGTTGTATAAAATTATAATATTTATAATGAGACTTTTATATCAGATTTTTCAGAAGTTTTTATTAAGTGTATAAGTTTTCATGCTAATATTTTTTAAATAAATATAATAAAAAATATTTATATAAATATATAAATAATAAATATTTTATAAGTTTTTATTTTTATGTTAGCTTTTATTTCTAATTACCAAATAAGCTTATATTATTTTAAATACTTAATATATTAAAACTGGTAGATTTAGTTTAAGTTAACAATAACAACACTGGTATATGAGCTCTAATCATACAACACTCTAATAAGAATAAATTCAATATAAATTAAAAATACACAATACACAAATATTGAGTAAAATGGTACATTTTAATTAGATTATTTATGTTTATTAGATTATTTATGCGAAATTTATGAGCACTTAAATTTTTTTAAATTGTATTTAAATTTTTTTTTTTTAAATGAGCCTACAATTTAATCTAACATGCTTGTCACAAAGCGTTATGGGTTTTGGCTTCTCTATGAAGGACGCATGTGACTCTGCCTTCCAATTTGGCCAAAATAAGATGTTTTTGCAGGCAACAAAATCATGTTCTTAAAGAACGGCCTGCACAGGCTAGATTTTGGATGAAAGCTGTGGTATATACTTAACATTTCTCTCAGCCATTACGCATATTTTAAATGTACACTTACCAACATCTGCATCATTGTGATTTTTGAGGATTTCTCCGAGTTCAAAATGGCCAGACATCACAGCGACCTGCCAAAAACAGCATTGCAATAGACTTCACAACAATGCAATCTTTAATATGAGGACAATCTTTGCAATTCTAGGAAACATGCACTCACTAAAGTCATTGTTTTGCTAGCCTTATGTTCCGTACAGCAGTGAAACATGCCACATGAATGTACAACAATAAGTCATGTTGATTAAAACTATTACCACACAGATACCTGGAAGGGGGTTTGACCGTGTTTGTTCTTTATCTCCTTACTGGCTCCTCGGTACAGAAGGACTCGGGCGCAGCTCTCCTGATCGAGCAGAGGAGATTCTTAAATCAAGATCCATTTACCATGAAGCAAAACGACATAAGATAAGAAGTGTTGTTTTCTGGAGCTGAGTTTATGATGAAAAAAGAACAAATCTGCCAATGTGCTCAGAAAAATCTACTTAATTCACAGGGAAAGCAACTTTCTATTCTCGCATTGAGAAAAGGGGAGATATTGCTTCTTGTTTCACACATAAACTCACTTCATTTTGGTCAATTACTCAGAAAAGCAAGGCTTCATGTCTTCATTTCGCTCCTTAAGTAAATATATCTTGATTTAAGGATATTTGTATTGGAAAACAAGACCAAAATACTGAGGAAGATACTCATTGTTTGCAGTGTATGCAACATTTAATGCCACGACTTCATGAATTTAAGACTGATTTAAGAGCTTTCAAAGGCCTTAATTTGTGGAATGGTGAATTAAGACTTTTTAAGACGTGCAGAAACCCTGAATAAAGCTGAAAATAACTCAATTAAAATAAATGAAGGGGGAAAATAGATAAATAAACAGAAATATATTTTTTATAAAAAAAATTAAATAAATCTAAAAAAAAAAAATTTGATTTCAGTTTTTAAAATAAAAAATGAAAGATAATTATAAGAATTTAAAATAAAAAAAAAGGTGTAAAAAAAAGAAACTACTATATAATGAATACTAATATAAGACTGGACTACACTTTGATAAATAAGGTAAAACCACCAGTGTCACAGCTGTTTTTACTGTCAGATTACCTTGTTGTAAAGGGCACATATGTGGAGGGCAGTGTTTCCTGATGCATTCTGGGAAGTGGTGTCTGCCCCATAGAACAGAAGGTGTTCTAAGTGTTGGGCGAATCCGTGCTGACACACCTAGAGTTGAGTGAACAAAACAGAGGTTAAAGAAACAAGACCACATCCAAACGTCAGAAGAACAAGGAAACGTCAGAGGAACAATCAAAAGAGGCCAGTAAATAGGTCAGAAAGTGCCATATCTTTCTGATGGAGGTGATTAGTGAATCTTTCTGTTGACCTTAAAATTAGTCAAATTACTAATCAGTATTACCACAATCTGCTTTTAATTTAGATTTTGAATGACTTTTTATTTTTATATTATCCACTTTCATTTTAATTTTCATAGTTTCTCATATTTATTAGTCTTTGTTTTATTATACTGATCGGGCACTTCGCTCGGGCATATTATTTTAATATTGAGATATTATTTAATACGTTTCTAATTTTTGTCTATGTAGTTATTAATTTTTATTGTTTTAGTTATTTTATTTTAAAGTTTTAGTAATTTTATTTGGGGTTTTTGGGGGGGGCGAATGTTTGTTAGTTTTCTTTTAATCAACGCACTTCTGGCGCCGCAGTACTATTAGGGGGGTTAGTATCACTGGGCTATTATAACGTTTTTATTAATATTTTATGGAATAGTTTTATTTTTATATATTTTTTATGGAATTTTTTAGTTTGTTTTATTATACTTGACACATCTGCCTCAGCATTAAGCATCATTAACATGTTGTTATAGTTTTTATTAATATTTTTATTTGTATATAATCAAATTTCATTCAAATGCTTCTCATAAAAATTACATTTGTTATTTATCTATGTAGTTTTTAAGTTAAACTAAAGGAAAATTAGAAATTTTGCTTTGGCATCTAGCTGAAATTTAGTTGTTGTTTTTTTTTCCTCCAGTTAGCATTTATTTTAGGTAACAAAAATAGGTCACTTGAGGTTTGAGTTTTATGCTTTACTACCTAACGCCCGCTCGGGCTCTCTAGATATTCTACTGGATCATTACAAGCCCATATCATGTATTGTGAACTTTGAATTCATTCTCCCTGATTGTATTTTAGTCTTTTCCCGCGCACCTTGTAGTGAATACGTTGTTACGCTCAGATCACAGCGTAAACAGTGCAAACAACTATGCCGGCAGTACATACATTGGTGTTTACGTATGGGATCCTAGCATCCAAAATGGCACTACAGGTGACGCGGAAGACGACAAAAGAAAAAAAAAGAATTTGTGGAATAAAGTCGTTATTTTTGTTTTCTTTGTGGCCTAAATATTACAAAAAGCTTATTGATAAAAACTAGTACTATGTTAAATCAGACATTTGAGCACCCCCATATATTGCCAAAATGGCATGATCATAACACCCGCGAATATTCGACTGTGAGATTGGTGGTCAAATAAGGCTCCTCCTATCGAATCTTCGACTATTCAGGGTCACCTCTAGTACTTAATTTAGATTTTTTTTGTATTATTTATGTTTTAGTAATTTTATTATGTGCTATTATCATTTTGATCCTTTTTCAAAAATATCTATATAGTTTAATTCATTTTATTTCAGCTTTAATTTTAGTATTTATTTACTTCAAATTAAATTACATGAAATCAAAATGCATTTATAAAGCACTTTTAAAAGCACAGAATGTCCCAAATGCTGTACAAAATAAGTAAATAAATACATTATATACTAAATTAATTAATGAATTTATTAAAGAAATAATTATTTATAAATTACAGCAACATTCCTAATTTTCTTCACTGATTGCATTCAATTCTTTGCATCTGATATTTCGTTTTTTATATTATCGCAGCTTAATTCAGTGATTGCTAATAGTTTTTAGTAAAGCCTATCAGCAAAAAAAAAAGAAAAAAGGGAAACAAGAAAAACCCTCAAAATCTATGTTTGCACTGTACTGTGCTGAGTTTATTGTATATACAGTTTGAGTTTAATCAGATGCATGTCGACAACAAAATATACTGTAGCAAGAAGCATTTCTCCTTCATTTTTAAACCACTGACAAGCGCAATTAACTTCATACATGTACAGTTGCATTTCAGTGCATTTTTTTAATTTGCTGTGTAATGAGGTTAAAGGTAAAGATCCCACCATCTAACATCTGATGGAAAAACATCTTCAACAGAGGATGAACAAAGTCCAGGCGCTTACGAATACAGACACAGTGATGACCAGGATGAAATATGCACAGGTGTTTAGAAACAAGACGACGACGAGCATGAGAGACTGGCATGTTATTCAAATCAAATTTGAATTTTTAAAAATTCAAACAATTAAAGAAATCCACATTTGAATGCTTAAGTCTACTATTTCTAGTTATCTACTGTAGCAAAACACACATTTTTTTATTATAAATATTGTGGGCCACATAGAGAGATGAAAAGAGAACCAAAAAATGAGAGAGAGAATGATGTGAATAAACAGACACATGCATGCACACATATACTCACAGACTTTGACATGTATATTATTGTCTTGTTGTGTTTGAGACCGTAAACACACCTGGTGTGACTCGTCCCGGGCCATTTTGTATTCGTTCATCGTTCTGACTTCCCATCCATGGGGGTGTCTGTAGTTAGTCATCAAGTACCTTCAGCAGTTGCAGGACGTTTCTGCCCGCCTGCAGCATACGAGTGGTACAGCGCGGTCGTCAGTCGCACAGCGGTTCTCGATAATCTGGAGTAAGCTCCCTAAAGACAGCAGCGCCTGGATTAACAAATGAAGAGTACTGGCATAGCTAAGATTTAAAAACCAAGCCGTAGAAAAAAAAACAAAAAAAAGGAACAAAACAAGCAACAAAAAACTTATTAAAGATGCACTAATCAATATTGTTTGCAGTTGTCACCATGACAATTATAACCTTAAATGAGAATGGAGCCAAATGGTGTTAAAGACATAGTCAAAAAATAACATTTGTTGACAATGTAGGCAATCATCTCTAAACTAAGTTTGTTTTCTTCAATGAAAACAGATTTGGAGAAATTTAAGCAGTTGGCTCAAATAGCAATGGATGTCTCTGGCAGTGAAATGGGTGCCTGTCAGAATCATAGGGCATTAGTTAAAACAGCTGATAAAACATCACAATAATCCACACCACTCCAGTCCATCATTAATGTCTTGTGAAGGTGGCGAATGCCAAAGCTGTGTGTTGTATAGAAATCAAAAATCCATCGTTTAAGACGTTTTTTAACTATTGCTTCGGCCATAAATAAAGTCCATAATCACGATAGACTCGGCATGAAAAGTCAATCTCCTGTTGTCTCACTCACATGCAAAATCCAGCCGACATATTTGTTTTCGAGCATTTTGTACCTGTAACGCTGCTTGAATTCTGTGGCAGATTTTCTCCTCCTGATTAAGATCAAGACAAGCTTTTTCGCACTGATAAAGCAATATTATGGATTAGAGGACTCATGTTTAGTGACTCTTCGTTATGGACTGGAGTGGTGTGGATTATTGTGATGTTTTTTGCAGCTGTTTGGACTCTCATTCTGACGGCACCCATTCACTGCAGAAAAAAAATACGAGGATCGCTTGGTGATCAAGTGATGCAATGCTACATTTCTCCAATTCTGTTCTGATGAAGAAACAAACTCAACTGCATCTTGGATGGCCTGCTGGTGAGAGCATTTTCAGCAAATTTTCATTTTTGTTTGAACTATTTCCAGTAAATGGCATTTTCGTGTTTGTACGGCGTATCAGTGTCGGATTGTTGTGCGCTCTGACACGTGCTTTTATGCTGGTGTGTGAGTCCGTCTCTGGATCTAAAATCCACATGAGCCCCGTTCAGCACCAGAACTCGAATCCCTTCCACGCTCAGGTTGCCCTGAACCGCCAGAGTCAGAGGAGTCTCTGAGAAACAGATGAAAACACATACTGACACTACAGCTACAGAAGATCAGCTTTATTTAAGAGTAACAGGCAACACACACTCAAAAAACTGTAGTGTGGAAGCTATTTTCATTTTGAAATTGCCTGTAAACTTCAAAGAAACAGCTAGTAATGCATTGAATTAAAAGGGGGCACTGAAATAAAATAAAAAAAATAAAATAATATACAATAAAATAACATAAAAAACTGAGGGTGGGCACCTTTCTAGATTTTAGTTTAGTTTTATATAATTTTTCGTACAGTACAAAATTACTTCATCACTTTTATTACTTTAACAGATACAACTTTATCTAGTTTAGTTATCTTAATATGGTTACAACTTGAACTAAATTAAAATGAGAAATGTTGCATTGGCAACTTTTTTAATATTTTATTTAAAATATTTTTTTCAGTTAACGTTTAACACTTAAATACTTAAAATACACTTAAACACAAAATAAAATAAAATGAGCTGGGCACCTTTTTTTAGTTTAGTTTTATATCATTTTCGTTTTTTGTTAAACGTTTCATTTCGTAAAACATTTCCTGTTTTATTGCTGAAGTGAAGCTGCTGTGAAGCTGCTTTGAAACAACCTGTATAGTATAAAGTGTTAAATAAATAAACCCCATACACTCTAAGAAAAGTCTGCAAAAATATGTAGTGTTAATATGAAAAAAAATTCAGTGTTGATTCCTCACAGGTGTTTTACCTGCGTTTTGAATTATACAATAATTTGGTAATTTTCTGTGTCCATTTTTGTCTTGCAGTGCAGCATCCAGCTCACTAAATAATATGGTTAACTATCTAAGGTTGCAACCACAAATATGAAAGGATTCTCTCAATTACAAACTGACCAATGAGCTGCAGCGATACTGTGATGACATCATAGCGCCTGCGAGCAAAATACTGAACTCCTGCTTATTCCAGAACATCATGATCTGCAATTAGTGCGCTGAACATCACATTAAATAAAAAGCATCCTTTAAGTGAAAAAGCACAAGAGATCACGAGAACAGACTCCTTGTGAACATAATGAGCTTTGAGTCTAAAGTCAATGAAATGAGAAGATTCTGAAACACAATGAGGCTCATCTGAACTGAAAATGCCAACGGTTTAAACATATTCTTCATTCAATCTACATCTACCATAACATAACTAGATTAAAAAACAGATCTAACCTCCAGGCCAGTGCTTTTTCAGTATCAATGCTATACTATTACAGTATATATAAATATTTTGAATAAAATCTTATTTTTATATTTTCTGTTTTCACTTAAATTTTTGTTAAAATTTTAGTAATTTTATTGTGCGTGTGTTTTTTTTTGTTGTCATTTTTATTATGGTAAAAATATAAAAATGGCAAAAACAAAAAATTATTAAAACTTGAATAACTAGAATGAAAGTGAAAACAGAACATGTTTTTTATTTCATTCATTAGTCTTCATTACTTTACTTAGTTTGAGTTATTTTAGTATTTTAAACGAAAATTAAACTTTTGGCCGCTATGCTAAAATAAAAAGTTTTTTATATATATATTTTATTTCAGTTAATGTTCAAGTGTTCAACGTACACTAAAGTCCATTAATATGTTTAGTTATGGTGGACTGCTTACAATAACAATCCTTTTGTACAGCATTTAATATCTTTGTTAATATTTTTAACACAGCGTACTGGCTAACTTACGCTCTTTGGACAATAAACTGGACTACATCTGACTACTACGCTCAACTCAGAGGACTGTTGAGACTGTTGTGTTTTTGTGTTCACGGGAACATGGCTCAACAACAGCGTTCCGGATTGCGCTATTCATCTCGATCAGCTGACCTGCTATGCCGTTCTAGTCTACCGAGGATATCACCATAGCTCAATTTTTTTTTTTTCGTTGCTGTATACATCCCTCCCAGCTCCAACAACAGCAACAGGAGCGAGTCACTAAATGAACTGTACCAGCACATCAGTGAGCAGCAGACAGCCCACTTCGATGCTTTTCTCATTTTGGTTGGGGATTTCAACCACGCAGACTTAAAAAGTGTGTTCCCAAAAATACACCAACACCTAGACTTTCCAACACGGGGAAACAACACTTTGGACTTTGTTTACACCACACAGAGAGGAGATTACAAGGCCCTCCCCCTCTCCCACCTCGGTGCCTCAGACCACATCACTGTCATTCTAATGCCTGCATACAGACCACTCGTTAAAGTCACCAAACCAGTTCATAAACAGATAAAAGTGTGGCCGGAAGGGTCGTCAGAGGTTCTTCAAGACTGTTTTAACACCACTGACTGTAATATGTTTAAGCAGGCTGCCACATACAATAACACCACAGACCTCCAGGAGTACTCAGAGACTGTCACTGCCTACATCACCAAGTGCATTAATGATGTGACAGTCACAAAGACCATCACTGTCCGGACCAACCAGAAGCCTGGCTAACAGTGGAGGTCTACGGACTCCTGAAGACGCGGAACGCTGCCTTCAGAGCTGAGATGAGGTGGGCTTGAAGACAGCTTGGGCCAACCTTTCCCGCGGCATCAGACAGGCAAAAATACAGTACTCCAGGAGGATAGCCCATCGTTTCAGCGACAGCAGAGACAGTCGGAGCTTGTGGCAGGGGATACAGACCATTACGGACTACAAGCCCCCACCACGCACCTGTGACAGCACTATCTCCCTGCTGAATGAGCTAAACGTCCTCTTCGCTCGCTTTGAGGCACAAAAGAGCACCACTGCACAGAAGACTCCACCTCCTCCCGTGACCAGGTGATGACGCTGTCCCCGGACAGCGTGATGAGATCCCTCAGCAGGATCAACGCACCGAAAGCTCCGGGTCCTGACAACATTCCTGGGCGTGTACTGAGAGACTGTTCAGTGGAACTCACTGATGTCTTCACAGATATTTTCAACATCTTGCTAAGTCAGGCTGTTGTCCCCACATGCTTCAAAGCTACCACCATCATTCCAGTCCCGAAGAAGTCGTCTCCATCCTGCTTCAATGACTACGTCCAGTTGCACTTACCCCCATCCTCATGAAGTGCTTTGAACGGCTAGTCATGCACCACATCATGTCTGCCCTCCCCCCCTCCTTGGACCTCTTCCAGTTTGCATATCGGTTCAAACGGTCGACCGATGACGCTATCGCCACTACCCTCCACTCAGCACTTACACACCTGGACAAAAAAGACTCATACGTCAGAATGCTGTTCATTGACTTCAGTTCAGCATTCAACACAATCATTCCTCAACAGCTCATTCACAAACTGGTTCAGCTGGGGCTCAACACTTCGCTGTGTAACTGGCTGTTGGACTTTCTGACTGGAAGACCTCAGGCAGTTCGGGTCGGCAGCAACACATCCAGCACCATCACACTGAACACTTGGGGCCCCCCAAGGATGTGTGCTGAGCCCCCTCCTCTTCACTCTGCTGACCCACGACTGCACGCCGTCACACAACTCCAACCTCTTCATTAAAAAGTTTGCGGATGACACAATGGTGGGTCTCATTAGCAACAGAGATGAAACAAACTACAGGAGCGAGGTGAGACGCCTGGCCAGGTGGTGCAGTGACAACAATCTCTCTATGAATGTGGAGAAGACGAAGGAGATTATTGTTGACTTCAGGAGAGTGCGCACTCAAAATGTTCCTCTGTCCGTCAATGGTCTGACTGTGGAGAGGGTGAGCAGTTCATGGGGTGTGCACATTCACAGTAGGATTTCGGACTGACCACCGACCGCAGCAGCACTGGCCAAAAAGCACAGCAGCATCTCTACTCCTCCGCAAACTGAAACCAGAGCCCGGCCCCCCATCATGTTGCACCTTCTACAGAGGCACAGCGAGAGCGCTCCTGACCATCTGCATCACTGTGGTGGTATGGCCCTGCAACGCATTCCTGCCGCAAGACACGCAACGCATAGTGAGAGGCACTGAAAGATCGCTTGTGCCTCTCTCACCCCCCTTCCCTCTCGGACATTTACCCCCCTTCTCACCGCAAAGCCTTCTGCATTGCAGGTGATCCCACCCACTCGACACACAGCTTCTTCAGTCTGTTGCCATCAGGGAGGAGACTGCGGAGTTTCCAGGCCAGGACCATCAGACTGAAGGACAGCTTCATCCATCAGTCTGTCAGGAAGCTGAACTCCCTCCCGACCTTGCCCCCCCTCCCCCCTTTTCCCCCGCACCACTGAACTCTGACCCTCTGACGGACTCTTCCACTCCCCCCTCCCAAATACACACACACAACTGTATTTAATCATCTAATAATACTCTTTTTGCACTACAATCATTATATCTGCACTGTTGTCTACTTCACTGGTTTGCATCTGCCATGTGCCTTGTGCTGCTTTATATATATTTTTTTTACATTTTACCTTATTGTATATTTGTATAGTTGTATTTTATATTTAATCTGTATATCTGTATTTATGTTCTACTGTAGTGTTATCTGTATCAAGGGTCTGAGAGTAACGCAATTTCCATTCTCTGTGTGTATGTGCTGTACATATGGAAGAATTGACAAAAAAGCAGACTTATAAAAACTGTGCCATTGTTAGCTCTGTTAACTCAGCCATTAATATCCTTACAACTACAACTTCTGCTTTAATACTGTGTTAGTAATAGCTGCTTAGCAAAGAGTAGCAATCTTAGAAGTATGGTTCCTTTGTCCGTCATGTTAACTAATGTAGTTAAGTAATGTTAACAAATGAAGAGAAAACAAAAGTTTTCCAAAATCAGTTTTCTGCAAACTGCAATTAAGTTTGTCTAGGCATATTTTCACAAGTACCATTTGGAGCCTTCACACAGTCTCACCTCCGCTCTCAGTGTCGTGGTAGTTGGGGTCCAGTCCCTTCTCCAGAGCTTTACTCAACTTCTCCACCGCTCCAGCATGAACATAATCCAGGAACTTCTTCAGATTGGCCTGTAGAGGGAGACACACACAGACACTTCACCTCCTCCCTATAAAACACAAAAGACTATTTATTTAAGATCTAATGTGGCTGCTATACTTTTTCGTCTTGTTTTTACCTTGGTGTGTAGCTTCGCTAGTTGTTTCTCTTCCAGGTTTGTCTGTTTGTAGACCCGCGTCTTATATCTGAACTGTAAGTTAAAGACACCAGCAAGAGAGGAGGAACTGTTTACAAGTTCTGAGAATCAAGCGGTTCAAAATAGATGATGGAACTGTTTGATTCAAACTGCAAACCAGAAATGCATCACGACTGGAGACTTTAAATGTGACGCATTTCTGTTTTGCAGTTTGAAGGACTAAAAAGGACTGTTTCAAAAAATCAATTAACAATAAAAAATTAAATAACATACATTTTAATTAAATTAAATAAAATAAATAAAACTGAAATAAATTAATACAACCTTAAAAAAATAAATTAAATTAATTAAAAAAAATAAAATTAATTAAATGAAATTAATTAAATTAATTAATTTTTAAAAAAATAAATAAAAACACACAGCAATACATACAAATAAATACAATACAAATAAACAGATGTTATTAATGCCTAAATAAATATACCAGAGTAATTAAACAATTTACATCTTAAATTAGAATAAAGCTGACATACATTTAGACAAGTCAATTATATACTGTAATTAAGGCAGATTTGAACAGAAAGGCTGAGCCTTTTTCCTCAGGGAAAATATTTTTCATAAATGTCGGGTTAGGGAAATTTGTCACATGTGTTTTATGTTTTTTTTATATATATTTTATATTCATTAACACTACATTTATTAAATGCAGTTTCTGAAAGCCAAAACAATGATCTAAGTTCATTATTGCTGCTCCATGATTTTATTTCAGGTTTAAATTGTGCTATAATGCAGTAAATCATTATACACTTTAAACACCAATACGTTGTTGGAAAAAAGATAAGTTGTTTAAACACAAACAAGTTGTAAATTGTTTCATACTCAGGTCCAAGGTCCCATTATTTTTATGTCAATGCTTTTTATAATATTAACAAAAATATCGCAATACATTTGTTACGAGTGTTTAATAGTCTAAAACTGGTTATCAAAAATAAGTATTCATTGTTAATGTTAGCTCAGGTCCAATAAATATTCATATCAAAAGATATGATAAAAGACTCAAGATAAAATATATTTTACATAAAAAAAATGTATATAAAAAAATGTAAACTTTCGATTTTTTTTTTTTTTTTAAGTAATGATTTAAACTAAGATCCACTAAGATAATAAATAACTTTATGAGTATTTGTTATTGCCAGATCATGTTAACTAATGCAGTTGTTAACACAATGAAAGCTGATGGAAAGTGTATAGCAGCTGTCTCAAACAGTTCCTACGTACAACTTGCCCCGATAGGCTCAGCAAGTGTGAAAATGACTGTATTATTATTATTATTATTTATTAAAAATAGGTCAAAAAGGAGGAATGTTTAAAGCGTGTTTTGTTATGAGGTTTAGGAGCATTCAGGGTGATGCGGTGTAGTGTTTGTGAGCCTGTGATCTCATATCCTCCACAGCACCTCCAGGTAGGGCACTCCCTTCTCCAGGGACTGGCCGAACTCTCGAAGCAAGCGCTCCTCCTCCAGGAACTTGGCATCTCGTCCGTCTCCAGCTGGCTGGAAGAGGCCGTAATTGTAAACGTCCCACAACGACTCGCTGAGAGAACAAATAATCTGCTGCTTCGCGCTCCAAACGCTTGAATCGGGATCAAACCGCAAACACTTCTACAGACGGAGAGAGAGAAAACCGGTTCATGAGAACAACAGATTGAACTGGATTTAAAGTTCAAAATAACTTTCAGCTTTATTGACGGCATCTGTGATGTGTCGTCGTTCACCACAGAGCTTCATTTGGATTCATAACTCATAAAAGTCCTGTTTACAGTAATGTATTTACAATAGATGTCTACTGAAAAGACATTCTGGAGGTTTACAAGCAGAAACGTGCAACCTCTATATCTGCATGCAAAATCTTCATTGTAAATGCATTTTTAAAAAAAACTATAAATCCATATTTTGTTACATGAAACTAAATAAACTAAATAAACATTAACTGAATTAAATAAAATATGAAAAACTATTTTAGCTAGTTGCCAAAGCAACATTAATCCTTATTTTCAACATATAGTTGAGTAAGCACTATTTAACCACACTAAACTACTTTTTTTTGGAAATCTGTAAAATAGTTTTCAATTATCAATATTCAAATTTAGTCCAGATTTAATATTTTTTAACAGTTAAAAAAAAAACTTAGCTAAATGAAAGCGAAAACAAAATATAAACTAAGAAATAATAATAAGAAATACATAAAAAAATATTACAAACTATAATAGAATTCAAAGATACTACAAAGAAAATGCATTATTAATACAATTGATATGAAATATTTATAATAATTACTATTATTAAAATGACACAAACCCATTACGGTACACATATCTCAATATGTGCAATAATTGTCTTTGATTGACAAATTCATTAAATATAAAATTAATATTTATTTAAAATTATTAAAATGACCCTGACCCCCATTTCTTACACTACTAGCTTTTCTGTGGCGAACAACAACATGTCAAAGATTCCATTGAACCTGAAACATTTTGTATGTTTAAAATATTAATGACACCTGTTGAATATGTATATAATACAGCACATTTCTGTGTCGTTTGCATTGGAACTTAATCAATCACTTTTACAAGCCCTTTCAAAAGCTTTAAAACAGGCTACTGAAAACCATAAACCATCCTGCATATTCAAATCCATCACCAAGCTTCATCATATGCAGCTTTATCTGGGGATTGTTAATGTGCTGCGATTGAGCGTGTTAAAGTGAGCTGCTAACTGAGTCAGGAGTTGAGATGAGTTTAGATGAGAGCGATCTTGACATTAAATCAGGTCAGAGCTCCCACATAAACCACCAGAGGAACTCAATTCAGTGTGTGTGTGGTGTGTGTGTGTGTTTATTTCAAATTTCCCCAGAATAGCTTCACACACACACTAATATACAAACGCAGTCAATATTCCTTCATTACGGATTCCCATGTTCCCCTTTTCTCCCCCTGAATTAATTTATTTTTTAATTTTCTTCTAATGTCTCGATCCCTCCCACGATAACCTTGGGAGCACAACAGATCCAGAGTATATTAAATTTGTGTGTGGTGTGTGTGTGTGTGTTCTTTAAGATTAGAACGCATTAAAACATTACCTGTTTACAGTGTGTGTGTTTACTAGGAATGACGCGTGAGCATCAGATGGAGCATCAGATGTTTGCATATATATTGAGATATCTGAATTTCGATTACAGACTTTGGTGTTTTGGCAAATGTGAGCACAGTCTGAGACATTATTGAGATCTCTTCTGAAAATCTAGAGGAGACACGTGAGACTCTAGGAATCGTTTTGGCATGAGAAACATCTAAGAAGCAGAGGACTTAAGCAAAAGTCTCCATTCGCTCTCCATGTCATCAGAATGCTGTGAAGGATAATTAGAGACTGACCAAATCAGCAATATGTAGAAAAGATGTGACATTATTTCTTCGTAATATTATTCATGACTATTTTTAGTTCATTTATTTGACACAATAACTAAAAAAATCACTACAAAATAAATGAAAAATAAATTATTCATTGTAAATAATAACAATAATAATATAACCAGTTTAAATTATTTATTTCTATATATTTGACATATACCAAAAAACTACTATAAAAAATAAAATATTAGAATTATTATTAATTATTTATATGGTCGCTTTAAATTAGTTTATTTATACTAATTTAACACACAAACAAAACATTGAACGGCCACTAATATTATTAATATTAATAATAAAATATAATAGAACCTGTTTAAAGATTTTTTTAAATTTTTAAGAACAATAAAACCGATAAAAATACAAAATACCCACCATACTAAAACAAAAATATTCTAATGAAAATAGACTAATAAATAATAATAAAATAATAATAATAATAGAATATCTCCAAATATTATTTATTTTTATTTATTTGACAATTATAAAAACACAATATAAAATAAAATTATGAATATTTATTTATATTTTATTTGATAAACCATAAAACAAACAAAATAAAAATTACACTACAAATACAAGAAATAAATAATGAATACATAATCTATTTCAATGGTTATTTCAATTTAATTTGACACAAGTATTATTCAAAAATTCTTATTATGCATAATAAAATAAATTTATAATAATAATGACATTATGGTGCCATATTATCGTTATTGATAGAAGTAAAATTATTATTGGTAAACGCAAATATCTGTAGCTGCAAAATTAAAGAAGTGATGGAGTGGAGAATTTGTCAAAATGATAATCGGCCAGCCGTTAGCACACATTGTGAGTGCATGTGAATGTGTGTGAAGAGAAATGCGCAGACCGTTTGTTTGATGTCAGGGATGCCGATGCGGAACACAATCACGGCGAATTGCGAGTCTTCCACAGGGGTCACTGAGGTCATGCTGCGCTCCATCAGACGCCGCCGGGCCTGCTGATTGGTCAAGACCGGGTGATACAGCGGCTGATTGGTTGTCTGATGATAAAGAGTCGGCTGACTGGGTAAATGCGGGATTCCTCTTTGGGCAGAGTTAACGGCCCTGGGCTGCCTATCTCCTCTCTGCCATCCAATCACAACGGCCGCCGGTTTGGATCCATCCGACTTGTGTCCGGCCCGGTTCTGGTGTTCCTTGTCTCCCATACCGATCATCCCATTTTGTTTCAATCTCTTCAATCGCTCCTCATCATCCTCCTCATCCTCGCCCTCTTTGTCTTCGGCGCTGCCAAAAAAACGCTTGGTGTTTCCCAGCATCCTTTGCTGCACCGTGTCAGCAAGCAATGTTGATGTCATGGCGCTGAGTCATATTAAACATTACTGAAAAAGAAAAGAAACATAAAATAATCATTAAAAAAAATTCCAATTCCCATAAACAGACAGTATAAAGGCACACCTATAGAAACCAGAAAATATTTTGACTTGGACCAGTAAGAAACCACAGCAATGCACTAACAACAACTCAAAACACCCTGGCAACACAATAACCATTCAAACACCATAGCAACGCACTAACAACCACTCAGAACACCCCAGCATGCACTACCCACTCAACACCTAGAAACACCCTAACAACCAACTCATTAGTGATCGACCGATATTGCTTTTTTTTTTATAACCTACGATAAGCAATTATTTGCTGTTAGTGCCCGATAACCGATAGCAGAACCGATATGTATTTACTGTTCTAAAGAAATAATGACTAAGTGAATAGAACATCTTCCTTGGTTTTTCCTCTTTTCAGTCCATCTTTTTTTTTTTTAAGTGGTTGAAACTAGCATTCATTCATGTTAAAATTAATCTTCATATTACAACAATAAAAAAACATTTTATTTATAAAAAGCATCAACAGCAACAACACTAATATTAACAATAAGCAAAATAAATGTAGAATGTCTAATGTTTTCAAATGGAGAAAATAAATAAAGGACAGGAGTCATATCAACTTCATTTTAAACTACAGTTTTAGTAGGTTTATAATAGGCTAAATAGTTTTTAATAGGCTAAAGAGTGAAGAATATTTCACTGGATAATGTTAATTCACTGATTAATATTCTCTGGAATATTGGAATATAGCAAACAAAATATCGTATTTTATTGAATTTCTCAACTGGAATGTTATATCAGAATTATTAATAATTTTTTTTGGGGGGGGGGGGGGTCCTTCTAGATTATGAAATGCCTGCTGACAGCGTGGTTTATCTATGCAGTTACACAGAACTATACTCAAACTGCGATCGCTCGCAGAGATAATAAATAATTAATTTCCATAGAGTTGTATTTATTTAGATGTTTATTAGCGAAA
Organism: Sinocyclocheilus anophthalmus; assembly: GCA_018155175.1. Lineage (NCBI taxonomy): Eukaryota > Metazoa > Chordata > Actinopteri > Cypriniformes > Cyprinidae > Sinocyclocheilus > Sinocyclocheilus anophthalmus. Next base: position 92,268 of record JADLZN010007039.1, read on the forward strand.
TAATGGTTATATAGTAAATGTTAATACAATTTAAGGCATTTTAAACAAGTGAATCTTGTTAAAAGTTACATGCGGTGACCGTGCTGGGGCATTTCCTGAGCATCAACCCGGTGAGTGAACAGCAATATAAAAGCGGCTTCGCGAGACTAATGGTGAGCAAATATACAACAGAGAGAGAATTCGATTCAGCGCTTTTATTTCCAACATGCTGTATTATTTAACTCATGCAAAGTTACGTCTTTATTGGGAGAGGATCTTGACGGATTATCTACGAGACTCCGTGAGTTGGTCTCTATTTCTTCGAGCCAAGCTGCAAATCAGGCATTTATGTAATGCATCTAATTTGTGTATAAATGGCTGTTATGTTAAATAAAGTTTACTAACTACAGCAAATCAAGTACCTGCACCATGCCTTTGTTGTTGTCTTGTTTCATCTCAGTTGCGCTGCAGTGGCGATCCTGCACGCAATTCTCAAAACACCCACAAGATGGCGGCGTTTATCGGTGAATCCGATATTTCAAAACCGATATCTGATTATTGTAAAATGCTTAAATATCGGTAAATCGATATATCGGTCGATCTCTACACTCAATCACCCTAGAAACATCCTAACAATCACTCAACACCCTAGAAACACCCTAACAACCACACAATCACCCTAGAAACACCTTAACAACCACTCAATCACCCTAGAAACATCCTAACAATCACTCAACACCCTAGAAACACCCTAACAACCACACAATCACCCTAGAAACACCTTAACAACCACCCATAACACCATATATTATTTTTTTAATTATAATATACGCAGAAACATCCTAACAATCACTCAACACCCTAGAAACACCCTAACAACCACACAATCACCCTAGAAACACCTTAACAACCACTCAGCACCCTAGCAATGCACTAACAACCACTCAACACCCTAGCAATGCACTAACAACCACTCAACACCCTAGAAAGACCCTAACAACCACTCAATCACCCTATAAACATCCTAACAACCACTTAACAACCTAGCAACGCACTAACGACCACTCAGAACACCCTAACAATGCTCTAGCAACCACTCAGAACACCCTAGCAACACACTAACAACCACTCAGAACACCTTAGCAACACACTAACAAGCACTCAGAACACACTAGCAACACACTAACGATTCAAACACCCTAGCAACACACTAACAACCACTCACAAACCCTAGCAACACACTAACAACAACTCAACACCCTAGTAAAGCACTAACATCCACTCAGAACACCATAGCAACACGCTAACAACCACTCAGAAAACCCTAGCAACAATCTAACCATTCAAACACCATAGCATGACACTAACAACCACTCAATCACCCTAACAACACACTAACAAACACTCAGAACACCCTAGCAACACACTAACAACAACTCAAACACCCTAGCAACACACTAACAACCACTCAGAACACACTAGCAACACTCTAGTAACCATTCAGAACACCCGAGCAATGTACTAACCACTTAATCACCCTATAAACACCCTAACCACCACTCAATCACCCTAACAGCACACTAACAACCATGGGCAACATTTGACTCTCGATCAGGATGGTGGCAAGAAAACAAAAGCAAAATATGTTCCGATGTAATGCCTCACAGCATGCCCTAACCCATCCAACGCCATCAATACAGCGCAGTCAGAATAACGTAAAGAGGGTTTCCATCGTTTACTAAACTGGAGCTTTACTACTTGTTGCTGCTTTGACTGGTGATGCTTCCTGTTTCAAGTGACCTTTAATTTTTTAACCATAAATGTTCCCGCTTTTCGAGTTCATTTAGTTTCTGTGCTTTTTCCCCCTGTCCTTGAACTGTGTCGCTTTTGAATCGTTGTTACAAAGGGCAACACAACACGTGAGGTGAACAAACTCTAGAATATCATGGGAACACAAGTCCTGTCATTAATTCATACATTCTCATTTCTCTGAACTTTTCACCATCCGTTACTGGAAAATGATTACTGGTTGATCATGTCCTTTAGTTTTCGTCCAGTGAACTGGATCTGCTACGGACACACCGTCTGGGAAGTTTGCCGGACCGTTCCAGAATAATCACTCAGCATTTTTTGTCCCGTCCATTGCTTTCTCACTGTTCAATCACTGATATTACGATAAGAATCCACATAAATATAGATGTCCATTCCCTGAAAACTTGCAGCAGGTATTTTCATACCAAGTTTTCATACCAAAGTCTAATGGATTAAGCCTGAATCATGCCAAAACCGCTCTCATTATGTCACACACGCGTCGTCCATCTAGTTCATTGTGTCTCAAAAGTTCCGTTATGATCAATGAAGTTCTCTAAACTGCACAATGAATCTCTTACATCGTGTCTGCAATGCGATGATTCACGAGCGTGCAAAACTGCGCGCTTTCAGCGGTGAGTGAATTCTGAAAAACTACAAAGTTTATGATTGGTCATTGCATTGAAGAAATCAACAGATATGTCTGTGATTAGCTACAATGCTCAACGCTGCAAAAACACGTTGGATAGTTTGCCAGATCTTCAACTGCTTTCTTTTGAGGGCATATTTAGCACTGTCTAGTACCCCTGTACAACCGGGCCTGTGCTCGGCTAACCGCTCCAGTTGCAGCGGGGCTGACATTGGGGATTTTATGACTACCGATATGGGAGGGCAATTGCCCCCCTTGCCCCCCCCCCAATGCCACCCATGCTAACAACAACTCAACACCCTAGTAAAGCACTAATACCAACTCAACACCGTAGCGAGCGGACTAACAGCCACTTAGAAAACATGGCAAAGAACTAACAACCACTCAGAACACTTTGGTAAATGCATAGCAACACCCTGGTAACAACACTGCAAATCCTTAAACAATAACAGCACGTTTTATTCAGAAAAGGCTTCAGAAACCTTTCATTTAATAAAGATCTGCAAGCTAAGACAGTGTGTGGGACTTTTCCCACAATTTATTTCTAAAAAGAACAAACTCCAGCCGTTTCTCCAGGGCACACAGACTGGATTCAATTTGCGTAAGACTGAGAATTGAATTTAGGCTAAATTGCAGAGCGATTTAGTTGTTCTCTGTGTATCTCTATGTGCTGGTGGCGTCCATATGGTTGCCAGATTGAGAACATGCAACAGAAACAAGCACAATTGATGGGCGACAAGCCTTACACTGTAAGTTGATGAGTTGATTTATCCTTGTTTTAATATTCCTCTGGTCATAGAGTTTTTTTAGATGGATGCAGAGGTTTTTAGGTCGGGCAGAATCTCTGACGCAGTTCATCAGCTGGCTTTCATGGCTGCTGTGTTTTCCACCAACCAGGGTATTGAAAAACTATTGGGTAAATTGTCAATGGGCAGAGTTTCACAGACCAAAATAAAAACAGACATTCCGACACGGAACACACATTTCAAAGCAGAATAACTGGTTGTAGCATCTTAGAATGTTTCCTAAATAACCTGCGACGTATTATGGGACTTTTATGCTTATCCATCAAAAAATACTGGATATTTGAGAACATTTCTTAACACTGAGCATGTGTCATTGAAGTGCTATACAAATATTTTATTTGATATAATATACAAAAATTGTGAAGCATCAGCCCACTGCATTTCTGCTGATTATATTGTTGTTTAATTGCACACAAGAGAGACACTGACTCATTGGATTTATTGATATAATATTTCAGTCAGCATGTTTATGGCTCCCCTTTATTCTACACACAAATGCCTTATACAGCATAACTGCAAATGCACCCGATATCTGCACCTCTCCCTTGATGCCTGTCATCTGTACACTAAATACTGTAAAGAGACACTGACGTCAGTGATGTCCACATTTAGAAAGTGTCATGTAAACCTCCAGAGATCTCCGTCACCTCATTACTCCTTCACAGCTTTAGATGGTTATTTACCTTAAATATCACAACCTGTTTTGTGGTTCATCAAGTGCACATTCACCCACTGCAAATACTGAAAAAGTTACAATGATTATTTTCTATGCTTTAATTATAATTTGGGGTTTTAATCATTTAGTTTTGGATCTTTGGATGACATATTACCCAAATAATAAGTTTAATATTAAAATATTATCAAAAAAATAAAAGATTATTATTGTTACATTCTTTCATATTAAATAAATATAAAATTAATCCAATAATATTATCTAAATTACAATATATATTTTGTAAAAAAAAAAAAAGATACAAAGATTTTTGGATCTTTATATTATGGATTTTATATATATCTCTCTATTCAAATTCAGCACATTCTTCACTCTTTGAAATGCCAGAAACTTAAATTATGCTGTAGTAGTTCCTGTGATCGGTTTATACAGAAAACACTGCAAAATAAGCGATAAATACAGAATATTTCACTGATATAGCCAAGTAAAAAATACAGTTCTGTACATCTAGTTTACCTGCTTTAAACAAAACTCAAAGATCATCATTCAAAGATCTGATGACACTAACCTGGTAAACTTTGGTAAATCCAGTGACTATTCATCTGGAAAAGCACCCGCTGAATCAACCCAGTACCTTGTAAACACAATTTTGCTTCCAGATGGACTGATAAAAAACCTTTGATGAATAAAAAAGAACAATCAGATTGCTAAAGCAAGTGTTTCCCCATTTCAAGTGTGAAATATGCATCGGACGGTCAGAGAGAGACTGTGTGGTGTCTGATGTTCAGACTAATATATAAACTCTTTAAAACAGGCTGTTAGTAAACTTGACTGGTTACACTGGTGCCAATTCAAGAGTGAATCAGGCCAGCGAGACACAGATGGTCTCCTTCATAAACTCTCCAAATCAATTGCTCACTCCATCTATAAAAACACAGCGATGTCAAAATTAAGCTCCAAATCAAGAGTTTCTGGAGTTAATCAGGGTCAGCCACTGAAAACATAGTGATGTCTCACTGGTTAAGTTAGTTAAGTAGTCTGGTGGAAACACCAACACACCAGAGTTCATCGTGTAAAGAGAACTTTCCTAAATATATGCAGATTGAATAGTACAATTGTTTTACAAATCTACTGTATATCTTTATATAATCATTTTAAATAATAACTAAATCATTAAATTTTTATTTTAAATATCAGTTAGTAATTAAATGTCAGCAATTCCATATGTGTAGATAGATTTTTCCATAAAGGAAGCATTTTGACCAGAACGTGACAAAATATTGCATAAACTTGTTGTCAAAAACACAAACTAAACTAAATGAACACTACCACAGCATCCAAAACACAACATGTGCCGGACACTGCAGAAGTGTTTGCATGCATGCATAAATTCAGCCGTGCTTTGTTATACTGAACTATTTAGCGTTTTGTATAAAGTTTGTTGAAAATTATCCAACCATAAATGACATGTAAGTAGACACATGCATGAATCCCCTCATATTCAGCAGCTAATAAAACCAGACCAATAAGGAAGCAGAGAAGTGTTTCTCGCTCGCCTGATTAGCTCTCCACTGTATAATTGGCAGTTGACTGGGGCAGGTGGGGAAAAATAGAGCACTGGCCTCATTTCGCTCTCAAGAGACGATTCAGAGAGAGTAACGCAGGCGCCACACAGAAACCAGCAGCCCAAGGACAAAGCGGGAAGAACGGTGATATGAGACCAGGCCACGAAAACAGCAAAGAGACCGCAGAAACGGGTGTTTGAGGACACCGGACACAAGACGAGGCCTGTCGAACAATACTACACCGCAGAGAAACACATGCGAGTTAGTCAGTAGGCCAACAGAACCAGAATTGGGTGGCATACATAACTAAATACAGCACTTTTTCCGCGTTTGTTTTGTCCAAGCGTCCATTCAGCTCGCTCGCTCCCTTTTTTTGTGAGAAGAAACCCTTTTACACACACCTCCTGTTGTATTGTACTTCATTCGCTCACATACATAGCGCACCGCCCCCTCCTATGTAGGACAGGGTGAATATAGATATATTTCCAGTGAATTGGTCCCCAGAAACTTTAATTGGAGAACTTCCATGGAACAGACTGTCCCACTTTTATAACCCGTTAAAAAGAAGTGGAGCAAGCAAGTCCGGCATCGGTCCCTTCATGTCTCTCACTCTCTTTGTGTCTCTCGCCAGCCTTCGCTCCATTAGAAAAGAATGACAGCGCAGATAACGAACAATTAAACCGAGTGTCAGTGGTCTTTTCTGCAGTCTTTCCCTGGAGCGCAGAGTGAGATTGGGCTCTTGAGAAAAGCACAAAAGCACTTTCTATTTGCATTTCACACCTGCTGACAGAGATCATGAATGGTGCTTATCATTGTGAAAAGAGATAAATCGTACACAAGATTTGTGAAATGCTCAAATGTTCATTCGAATGCAGTAATGACATGATTTACAAGAACAATACTAAACTGCCCAATAATATACAGTACCATTCAAAAGTTTGGGATCGATCTATTCCAATTTCTGGAAAGAAGTTTCGACTGCTCACTTTTTGATCAAAAAATGCAGTAAAAACAGTAATATTGTGAAATATTATTAGAATTTTAAAATAACTGTTTTTTATTTTAATACATTTTAAAATGTAACTTATTTTGATGCGCAGCTGTATTTTCAGCATCAGTCCTCCAGTCTTCAGTGTCACATGATCCTTCATAATCATTCTAATATACTGATTTGATTCTCAAGAAACATTTCTTACTATTATCAAAACAGTTGTGCAGCTTAATATATTTGTGGAAACTGTACGATTAAGTTCAAAAGACAGAATGGATTGAATAGAAATCTTTTGTAACATTACAAATGCCTTAAATATCAATTTAATGCTTCGTTTATTTTCAAAAGAATCTTTCTGACCCTAGACTTTTGCTCCACAATGCTAGGATGCTACTGTTTTGATTGGTTACTAGACTGGATGGTTGCAAATTCTCTAGATTTGGTTAAAGGCTCTTCTTCAGTTAGGTCTGTGGAACTTCTTCACTAATTTAATCATAAGTCTAATCACTTTTTAAAGCACACCTCTGTTTGTTTAAAAAACCAAACATTAAGAATAAACCATGTCACATTCAGGAACAGCCCCTTACAGAGCTACGTGATCAACCATCCTCTTACATCCAGTAATTTAGTGTGGAAAATTGTAGGCAAAATAGTCCTGCTGCTATTATGAAAGCCACATAACAGGTGAAAACAATACAGCTTTTCAGAAAAATACAGATGCGTGTTACAAGATTTATCAACATGAAGAGAAAAGGCACTAAGGACACTGGTGACCAGTGTTGCTAAAATTATCACACCATGCTGTCCTACAAAAACCACACTAGGGCATGTGAAGCTGATAGATCTCCTGCAGTGAACAAATGGAGGAAACTCAGCTGATCATAAATAAACTGAAGGGTGGAGAATCAAAACCGAACCACTTCCTCGAATACTGATGCACAATCAACAAGTTCTGTATTTTTGAGGATAATCAAGAAAAGGGTTTTTCATAGATTTCTTAACCTTGGGATCTTTTATAGTAAAAGGCCACGTTCAGCTCAGGGTTATGAAACTCTGATTCAGAGCTAGTTAGTTGTGCTTGTGTGGTACCAAAGGTGAAGAGTGTGACTCAATGCGTTGCTATGTGTTTTTCAGCAACACACAACCAATGATACACCATTACCGCTTACTGCCTCAATGCTTATGCCATTAAATATTCATGCACTGTTTGGTTTCAAACATAATCCAGCATGCATTTCCTACTAGTTTTTGTAATACACTTTAAAGGACTAAATTAGAGTGGATTTACATAGCAAAATGTAAACTACTAAAACAACTATTGCATGATTGTTGTTACATGCTTAATTGTTCAATCAATGTTAATAAACATCCTACATATGCAAAAAAAAAAAATAACAACATTAATTTAGATTTTATTAATCTAGTGTTAAATATCAAAACTGGCAATTAATTGCTAATCCAGATTAAAGTATGAACAGCGTCGAACTGGTACAAGATAACTCAGAGTGACGTTAACACAGGAAATCAAGCGTGACCAGCCCAAATAATCAGCAAAAGCTTTAGAGAAGGAACTAAACGAGGAGGAAACCCACAGCCGTGACCTTGTTTGACAACACACTGGAGGTCAGCGCTCTAGAAGAGAGGAGGAGTACGAGAGAAAACTGGGACGAGGAGAGACAGAATGCAAATGATGCTGGGAAAGAGCTCAGGACACCAGAATGAGAGTAAGTGCTGGAGGACAAAAACACACACACAAGACCAGAGAAACTCCACTAAAACACAACAATCAGTCTGTCCATGACTCCTAAACGTCACAGACTGACCCATGCTGCTCTCGTTTGGATGGATGGATGGATGGATGGCTGGAAACGACAGCCCGCCATACTGACGAACAAACCAAAATAGAAAAGAGACATAAATTAGATAGATAGAAATAGTCAGATGTTAGATAGACAGATTGATAGATAGATAGATAATAGATAGATAGATAGATAGATAGATAGATAGATAGTTTTGACCATGAAAGTGTCTTTACAATATCACACAACTTTTGCACAACTTCCATATGACTACTGAAGTCGCATGATGCTTTGCGAGAAAACCAAAGCATCACATTACCACCAAACTTCAAAGCATACTGACTAATAATGATCTCAGATCCACAGCTCTGAAAAACCATTCACATTTCTGCACTGCTTTTCCGCTTCAACTTCAACTTCGCTTTTGGTTACAAATTCCTCATGTAATCCTGGCACAAACAGGGCATTAATTTAAATATTACACTCATGCATTTGACATGCTTTTATCCAAAGCGACAATTTCTTTGAGGTATATGTTTTATCATTCATATGTTTATCAGCTCACAGCACACATCTATTCAAGAAAACCCCGCTTATAAGGCACACTTCAAAAAGCGCAGTAACTCTAACTACAATTGAGCTCAAACCTGTTTCACACACACCACACATATGAATTTTCACACTTTCTCTATACAACTTTCTACATTAAAGTTGAAGTGTATAATTAGCTCTCTTGCTCTCTGACCTATCTTTTCTCTTCAGCAGGCCCATCACCCAGCAACGCGCACACACACACACTTACGTCACCCACTCACTATCAGCACAATTTACAGCAAAACACACACTGAAGTCAAAAGCGCTGCATATGCAACTACTGCAGTTCACAGTCCTGCTAACGCACACCAGCACAACTGCAACACTTTCCCAAAAGTCATCTTTCAAGCATCCCAGGGGTCACATGCATGCAATAGTTTCTATTATATCTTATCGGATGCACTATCCAACTGGGAATTACCTGATTGTCCAGCCTGAGCTTCCTCAGTCCAGCACAGAAGAGCCGCTTCGCTCCAGAGACGTGGTCAGCAGGGAAGAACAGGGTCCAGAGAGGCACAACCAAAGCAAACAGTCACAAAAATGACTTCCCCGCACACATCCAGGCGTTACGTCCACGCAGGATCACCTCCAGCACTGGAACAATCTCTCTTCTGATCTCTCCCGCTGTCATGCACTCAAACACTCCTCCCTCCAGCCTCGCTCTCCACACACATACACACACACGCGGTCTCTCGGATGCTAAGAGCAGATCAAACTGGCTCGCATCTGAGGCTTGGGTTTCATCCTGATCTTCTGTGGCTTTGTGGGAAGAAGTCATCTGTTATGCTTGGAAACCACCGAATCCCACAGAGGAAAACATAAATGTTTCACATGTATAATGCAGGACATCCATGCATATGTGTGTTTGAGTGTGTGTGCATGTAGAAAAATATCTTTGCATACTCACACACACACACACTCTTAAAGAGAAGTGGGTCATGGATGGAAAAATGAGAGGAGAAATTAGCCTGCCTGCGTGTGCTCATGTGACGTGCTGGGGTGAATTAGAGAAATCATCACCTGTCCTCATCATGCTGAGGTTATCTCCGTCTCTCACACACAAGGTTTGTACCAGGACACTGACAACAAACACTTAAGATACACCTATAAGACACAAAGTGGTAAGAGAGAATGACTGGCCTTCACCAGATAAAGACGGAACAGATGAAGATAGGGCACTTACAGTACATTGCCTGCTTTACAAGAGTCTGTCTGTGGTTTGAAATCAGGCCTGTTTGGAAATTCGTACCTTTTAGTGGGTTTTGTTGTTAAACATCACTATGTACGGTACCTCATGCTCATGGTGATGTGATGAAACCTCTAAAACTACTAACTAATGTATTAAAGTCCCAGAGTTCGTGCTCCATCCAGTGTAATTTTAGTAATTTTTTTATACAATATTATTGTATTCATTGACATTATTTATCTTTATATTTTCATATTTAAATGTAATTTTTATATTTTATTAGGTTTCATTTATCAATTTATATAACCTGAGTTATATTATATTAAATATATCCCGTATCTAGATATCTAGATATATAGATTATATATATATATATATATATAAATATATATATACAAGTGTATACTGTATATACACAGTATATATCTGATGGCTTAGAAAGCATTCATCTGTCACTTTTATCTTCATATTTCAATAATGTCTAATAACTGAGGTAGTTCATTGTTGTTGTTTTGTTGTTGTTTGTTGTTGTTAAAAAAGCAAACCATAGATAAAAATACATAAAAAATAAAAAAAAGTTACATTTTAATATAGTATTAATTATTTTAATTTTAGCCTCGTCAACTTATAGTAAACTTATTTAGTCACCAAGACAACATTTAAAATTATTTTGTTTTTAAGCTTAAGTTTTTCATTTAATGTTTTATTTTATTTCAGAATTATTATAGCATAAATTATCAACAAAACTGATGACATGATGTAAATGAACACTTTACAACAGCTTTCACAATGCAACAATTAAACATCATCACTTTAACATCTATCTCTGTCTTCTATCTATCTATCTATCTATCTATCTATTTCTGTCTATCTATCTATCTATCTGTCTGTCTTCTATCTGTCTGTCTATCATCTATCTATCATCTATCTGTCTATCATCGGTCTATCCTGTTACTATCTATCTATCTATCTATCTATCTATCTGTCTATCTATGCTACTATCTATCTATCTATCTATCGCTATCTATCTATCTAGCTATCTATCTAACTATCTATCTATCTGTCTATTCGTGGGCTGTTCTATTCTATCTATCTATCTATCTATCTATCTATCTATCTATCTATCATCTGGCTGTCTATCTTCTACCTATCTGTCTGTCTGTCTGCGTCTGTCTTTCTATCTATCTATCTATCTATCTATCTATCTCTATCTCTATCTATCTATCTATCTCTGTCTGTCTGTCTATCTACTTATTCTGTCTATCTATCTGTCTATCTACTATCTATCTATCTATCTACTATCTATCTACTATCTATCTATCTACTATCTATCTATCTGTCTGTCTGTCTTTCTGTCTATCTATCTATCTATCTATCTCTGTCTATCTGTCTGTCTGTCCGTCTGTCTGTCTGTCTGTCTATCTGTCCTCTATCTATCTATCTATATATATCTATCTATCTATCTGTCCGGCCTGTCTGTCTGTCTGTCTGGCGTTCTATCATTCTATCGTTCTATCTATCTGTTCTATCTATCTATCTATCTATCTGTCTGTCTGTCTGTCTGTCTCTATCTATATGTATGTGTCTGTCTGTCTCTGTCTATCTGTCTATCTCTATCTATCTATCTATCTATCTTTTTATCTATCTATCTATCTATCTATTTCTTTCTTTCTTTCTTTCTATCTGTCTATCTGTCTGTCTATCTACCCATCTATCTATCTATCTGTCTGTCTATCTGTATGTCTGTCTGTCTGTCTGTCATTCTATCATTCTGTCTGTCTGTCTAGCTATCTATCTATCTATCATCTATAGGTCTGTCTGTCTGTCTATATATCATCTGTCTGTCTGTCTATCTATCTATCTATTTTTCTTTCTGTCTGTCTGTCTGTCTTCTGTCTATCTATCTATCTATCTATCTTATCTTATCTGTCTATCTGTCTGTCTGTCGGCTATCTATCTATCTATCTATCTATCTATCTATCTATCTGTCTGTCTGTCTATCTATCTATCTGTCTATCTATCTGTCTGTCTGTCTGTCTGTCTATCTATCTGTCTGTCTGTCTGTCTGTCTATCTATCTAGCTATCAAATATTTATATCTATCTATCTATCTATCATCTATCTATCTATCTATCTATCTGTCTTCTGTCTGTCTGTCTGTCTGTCTGTCTGTCTGTCTGTCTGTCTGTCTGTCTATCTATCTATCTATCTATCTATCTATCATCTATCTGTCTATCTAGCATCCCCCTCATCTGTATATCGATCTATCTGTCTGTATATCTATCTGGACAAGTAAAGTTTTGGTGAACTGAGGCAGTGGTGTTGTAGTGAGTATTAGTGAGTTGTTGGTTCTAGGGAGTCCTCGGCATGGGTTTTCTCAGTACTTCTCTATTTTCAGGCATCTGTAAGTAGGTCTGCCACAGTGTTGGAGTCAAATACTAACAGTCCTGGTGCCTAATTACTAATACATGTCTTTCTTCAGTTCAAAACAAGACTGAATGTGGCCTGTTTGTGTGTTGCTCCCCACCGCTGTCCTGTTTTCTGACCTTTCAAAACAGACCCAAGTCCCACCCCGTCCTCTCACTATAACATCAAAGCTCGGCGTCCTTAAATTAGAGCCACGATGAAGCCGATAAACACTTCAGTTCCTCTACTATTTAATGCATTAACATCTTCTCAAAGACCTGATCGAATCTGTGTTTTTAAACTAGTAACATGAATTTGATGCATTACATGAAGACAGAGATGAAACCACTTATATACCCATAGACGTGCTATCCTGTGCTACCAAAACAGTAACATCTTGTGTATAAATTAATCACGTTGCATAAGGATGCATAATTAATTTATTCAAGTACTTCTCAAAGCTGGATTGCACTTAGTCATCTTGTTAATAAACTATATTTTTAGATTTATGAAGAACATGTGAGAGGTTTCTTACAAAACTCACTGTGACTTGATGCTGAGGTGGTCAAAGCGTTGCTATGCAGTTGCTAGGTGATTGCTTACAGATCCAAGTCAGTTGTTCAGGACCATAGTTATGGATCGAGTTCCTCCTTCAATGTAAATATGTGAGATTTAATACAAGTTAACTGGCCAAGAAGACACTTGCTTTGAGGAATTATTCATTTCTGAAGAATAAACACATCACATTACTACAGTAACCCTAGCTATGGTTTAAGCAATAATAATAATGATACTTCATCTAGTAAGCAGCACTAATTAAGACTACTGGTCAGTAAAAGCAAAACCCCTGCCTTCTCTTTATATTCTTAAAGGGGTCATCGGATGCTACATGCACTTTTAAGTTGTTTGAACTGAAATGTGTGTTGGCAGTGTGTGTACACAACCACCCTATAATGATAAAAATCCAACCAGTGTTTTTTTTTTAATCTGCTCGTATTTTACCCCTTTCTCAAATCAAGCCGATCTCAGATGCCTGTCTGTGTGACGTCACAAAAACAGGCCCCTCCCACGATAGTTTGATTGACAGTAGCATTTCAGCACAGACTGGACTGGTGTCTTACCTTAGCTCCGCCCCTGAGTGAGCCGTCATCAGTCCACCATTGTTTCACCGCCGGAGCAGATGTAGACAAGAAAGAAAGAAAAACAAACTACTGGAATAACTTGTACTCTGTTCTTCTGAGATACCTCAAAATCCCCAACGTGTCTAAAGCCACACCACTGACCTTCAGTCCGTTATTTACTATATTACCCATTCATTAGATATTAGTCATTCGTGGCGTTTGTGTCCAAGGCTGATTAGCTGTAAAAAGCAGAATTAAAAATTAATAAGACATGTCTCAACTTACTGTTGAGCTGTTTCCAAAATAATAAAATAAAATAAAAGTTTGGACCTACACTTAATTCAACAGAAAACCTACAGCTCTTAAACAATGTGCAGCAGCAAAAAAAACACAAAAAAACGCCCATTTTATTCTAAGAGTCAGCGAAAGGGCAGAAAATAGTCATACAAGCTATATTGTGGTTTAAAAATAAATACATTAATTAATTAATAAGTAGGTAGTAAGTAAAAATCAACATGCTTTTCTTTTAACTCATTGTTATTCCAGGAACATGCATTACTCTGCAAAACCACAGTGTGCGTCATGTCACCATTACTTCACCACAGATAATGAAATAGCTCAATCTTTCTTTCCCAACGTAACTACTTTACAGCACAGATAAGGCTGTTTGCTTTCAGTTTACTGCGTCTAGACTTCACCATGGATGAGGATTTCATTTGGCATGAATGTGATATTCTGCACAATTCCATAATGATAATTTAGCAACTATAAAGCAACAATACTGTATATAATGCATTATAAACCTATTCATAATTCTTTAAACAGCTTGGTTATTTATTACAATTAAGCCATGCAGCACCAAAGGCTGTTTTAAATAACATTAATAATCCAATATAATAAATATACTTTTAATAAATTATAATGCATTTGTAATGCCTTATAATGCACTTTATAATCAGATATGTTACTGAAACACTGTGTGTTATGTGAATAGATAATAACATATCTGTGACAAATTGCTTTTGTTCAAGTCACTTTGGATAAAATTGTCTACTAAATGTATATATGTAAATGTAAAGAAGATGAATAGTATAACTATATATGTTACTATTACTTACGAAAACAATGTGCATAATAGGGCATTGTCAAATAATTACAGTACAATGCATTATGCAGGTTTCATAAAAAGTGCTGCTATGAATTCATGAGGCCAAAATGACTCCTAGATTGCAGCACATTTTTTCAACCCCTTATAAAAGCATCATCCGTTTGTTTCTGAACAGGTTCTTTCTCTTCATGTGAAAATGTTATGCAACCAAGAAACACAGAGTTTGTACAGCTGTGCCAAAATCATTCAGAACATTACACATACATTTGTTTAACACAAAATATATTTAACCAAAAACAAAGAAGTGCTGACTAATAAGCATGTTTCTGGTCATAAATAACACCATCACTGGGTATTCTGGGAAATGCACAGGAAGGTAACACACACACACACACACACACACACAGAGAGAGACAGACAGTAATGCAAGTTCCTTTTGCACAAAATGAAAAGAAATAATAACGAATCTTGAACAACTGTGAATACTTCCAAAGTTTTTAGAAATGAAAGAATAGAATAGAATAGAATAGCTTGAGATCTAGAAGACTGACTGTGATGAGTCAACGACACTGAAGTGACATGAGGTACAGTATATTCATTTACTGGCACTAAAGTAATGCATGTGACATTTGCTCTCCAGTGGATGCCACTGACCTGCGGGACTTCCTGTCAGAAAGGACCGAATGCGAATTTATTAGTCATATTAAAATCAAAATCAAGACCACATACTCTACGACAGTCCAAATGCATCTGAATGGCTGAGTAAGTGTTCATTTTACAACACTTGTCTGCTTTTATCTACTTCTGCGCATTAAGGAAATTAAGGAAATGAGCTTCTGCATGTCGCACAAAAAAAAGCAGCACTTAGTGAAAATGAGAATGTGGTTAAGAGTAGTTAATTTTGTTTGAGACACGAAACGCTTTCACAGGAAAGAACAATTGCTTTGCCAAAACTGACAATTCACAAAACAGTTAACGAGGATCTGTGAACAAGCTGAACAGAGGTTTAACTACAGAAGCAAACATTTCAAATAGTTTATTAGACAATCTTTCACTAATTAAAAAAATTATAATTACACACAACAAACCCAGTGTAATATAAGGTCAGCACACAGATACTTTCTGTTGTCTTCTGCAATTACATATTTGAACTTTCCTGAGCAATATATATTCTATTTTTTTTTTTGCAATTGATGCAGATGGGTATGGCCTGAAATATATACTTGACATGCATCTAGTATTTTTGTTAATTCATGCATAATTATACATGCAGATTTAATGAACTCACTTTAATTTGAGAGGTTACATGTAATAATTGTACGTCCATAAAATAAATGTCACACTGCATTGAGCATTAACATGAACATTAAGGCAAATAAAGTGATAAATAAATGCTAAATATGTCAAGGAATGCACAAATTGTAGATTCATATCATTTTTAACCTGCATTCTTTATAGTCATTAAAACAATATCTGAGCATTAACAGAATTGTTGCTAAAAAATATATTAATGCTCTAAAAATGAATGCACACTCTAAAATGATGCATGAAATTAACTGTAATCTGAAAAATAGATGCCGTATAGTTTATAACTTACAGCAAATTAAATGTGCTTTAACAAACTTTATCGTAACGAAAAAGGTCTAATAAGAAAATTTGTATTTATATTAATAAATAATACAATAACTAAAATAAGTGAGTCTTTCTTTAATGCTTCATTTGGGGTGTGAGCCGCTCAGTTCTTCATCACTGACCATCTACATACCCTGACTTCACACATTCTGTAAATAGCAAAGCCTGGTAACAACCAAATTGCAAATGGAAAGCAGTGCTGCATGCTTGAACACAAACACACAGTTGAAATGAGCAGTTAAACATACACTGCTGACTCAGTGTGACTGAGGGGTGCGGCGGCCGCTGCCATATGTGCCATAAAGGAGAGAAAAAAACACCCTGATCAAACAAAAATAATTGAAACATTCACACACATACTCAGCTGAGCTCGAATGCATTGAGACTGATAAACCACTTTATCGCCACTTCCCCAAATTTCTGCACACAGCTCATCTTTCTGTCCATCAGATGGTCATATTTCTCTTTCTGACAGACAGCGCAGATCGGCTCGGCTGATGGACATGAGGTCTCTGCTGTTACTATCAGGTAAAAACACAAGAGCTCAGCATCATCTTATTGTCAGATTCTGTGTAATCCATGTCTGGACATTTTGACAAACTCTTGCTCTTTGCTACTTTAAGTCAGTTTGTAGCTTTCACTCAACTCAAGAAGCAAAATACTTAACAAGCTTTGTTTGTCTGATTAATATATTGACATTAAATGATGATAAATGTTGACAATTTTTCACAAATTATCCAATTTCAGGGCAAAAATCACAGAAAATATGAATTATATTATTTTTGGCTATGCTTAAGTTGCACTAATATGACAATGCTGTTACACAGATTTTCATTACAGTGCCACAAACAATTTTTAGATGCAACGATGTTTTTGAATGTATGCAAAAACCACTTTCAAATAGTTGTGGTACTTGTACTCAATATTTAGCATCATTTATAAACTTTCATGATGCACACTACTGACAGTTCATTCCTATTTTTTTTTACTTACTTTACATTACTTTACTTTTAGTCATTTAGCAGATGCTTTTATCCATGAAACAGTTAAGTGTAAGCGACTTACAAATAAGAAAAAGTAATTTAAACTAAAAGCTAAAACTCTATAAATACTATATATATATACATTTAAGAAAATAAAAGAAATTACAAAACTAAACATTCAATGAAAAACAACAAAATAAAGCTAAAAACAATTCAAAAAATTAAGAACAAAAGGTATGAGTATAATAACAACACTAAGCCAAACACCAAAAAACAACTACATATGTGTATGTACAGCCGCACACATATACATATACATGTACATATATATAAATACATTCAATATATATATATATTATTTCATTTCAATTTTGTATGTTGAAGTACTGAAATAACAACAACTTACTGACACATAGTAAGAAATGGTTATAAAAAACTGAAACAGAAGTGAAATAAGTAGTAGGAAAGAGGAGAAATAAAAAACGATACTTATCCTTTGCCGGTGTCCTGCTCGGGCTTAAGATTTACAAAAATAAAAATGTGACCCTGGACCGCAAAACCAGTCATAAGGGTCATTTTTCGAAATTGAGATTTATGCATCTTCTGAAAGCTGAATAAATACGCTTTCTATTAATGTATGGAAAGCTTTGTTAGGCTTTGTTAGGACAATATTTGGCCGAGATACAACTATTTGAAAATCTGGAATCTGAGGGTGTAAAAAAATCTAAATATTGAAAAAATCATCTTTAAAGTTGTCCAAATTAAGTTCTTAGCAATGCATATTACTAATCAAAAATTAAGTTCTGGTATATTTACGGTAGAAAATTTACAAAATATCTTCATGGAACATGATCTTTACTTAATATCCTAATGATAATTTTTGGCATAAAAGAAAAATCAATAACTTTGACCCATACAATGTATTGTTGGCTATTGCTACAAATATCCCCCAGCGACTTAACACTGCTTTTGTGCTCCAGGGACACATATAGTATATAATATATACTGTGCTTCGAAGAAAGCAAAATATGTCATTAAGTTTGTTGGGTGATTAATTGTTTTTTTGTTTAAATAAACAAATATTATTATTATTATTAGTCATCATTCAGGAATATTTCACCAATGTAAGTTGCAATTGACCAATCAGAATAAGTCTTCCAGAGAGATATGTAGTAAAACACAGACGTACAGAAATACATTTGAAATGACATCTCAGGTGTTCTGGTGTAGTCATAGATTATCTGGATTTTGGACACTGCTGGTTCCACAGCGCAGAAAATATGCGCCCGGACAGTGAAGTCATTACAGACCCAAAACTGACTGAGTGTGGTCGTCTCATTTGCAGCTGCAAATCAAAATAAAAGCTGTAGATTCTTAGTACAGAAATCATCTTATTTTAAATAATCTTTCTATTCCACAGTGTTTTTGGCTCTCATAAGGGAAGGCGAGGGAGAGAAACCAACAGGTAAATACACACATTTCATTAAACACACACTTCTACAGACACATGATCAAATCAACTGAAACAATACATGTCGTAAAGACCATTAAAGATGATCAGCTCTGCTTAATCTTCAAAAAAAACACATTTAATCACATTGAAACTATTATGAACCCAGTGGATATTTCCAGAACTTTAGTGCAGAACTTTAGATATTTCTAATGTCATGTGTTTAAAATGTATTGCATATAATAAGTACCTCCCAGAGGGTCATTTATAATGAGCTTCCAAACTGGTCCAAAGTAATTTCTGCCGTGGCTGCAGCAAGGCTATAGACTGAACAGCCCGACGTCTACAAAATAATCAACGAACAACAGAGACAAGACCAGATGAATTTAAGATCTACAGATCCTTCTAAAGAATCCCAATGTTAGAAACTAGCAGCATCAAGATCCCTGATCACTTGTGGCACATTTCACCTCAATTAGAGACGGTCAAAAACTAAACTCGACATGCATTTACACAGACGCAGCCCAAAACATTCAGTAAGAATTTAAATTAGAGAAAGGGCTGAAACTGTGACTTTATAAATAAATAAATGCATAATTAAAAATGCATAATTTCAAAAAAATTACTTGTGCATTTATTTAATTCATAAATACACACATATAAAGAATTGAATTAAAGAAAGCAAACTTCTCCATTACTCCAGTCATCTTTTTTTGTAGAGCAGACAGCACTAAATCACTAGTTTTCAATGATGGTCAATCAGTCAATCAATCATATTTCATGATAGTAATCAGACAACCTGCCTTTACAGAAGATTTGTGTCTTATATGTCTGTTTTCTTTCTCTCAGTGTCTCTCCGGCCGAAGTTCCCACAGGTGTATGTTGGAGATGACGTCACTCTGATCTGTAACCATAAAGAAGGGAGTAAACCAACAAAATGGTTTATTAACGAAAAAGTACAACCACACGAGAATTATTCAATGCTTCTTATTGCAGTAACACCAGAAAACAACGGGATGTATAAATGTGAGAAGGCCGGATCGACGAGTGAGGCGTACACACTCACTGTACTGGGTATGAACACCATCCTAACTGTTCGTGATCATCTGTTCCTCCTGCTGTTTCTCATGATTTCTCTCTTTCTCTCAGAGCTGGAGCCTCTCGCTCAGCTCTCTCCATCTGTAGGAGGTGCTGTGATGACCAAAGGAGATGGAAGAAACCTGGTGCTGCAGGCGGACGATGATCTGAAGGAGTGGGCTTGTTTTGTGTTGAGGGGAGTGAGCACCTTCAGTCTAGGACTCGATGTTGATGAGAAGATGAACAGAGCTGTTATATTTGCAGAATTAAAGGAGGCAGAAAGAGCCACTTTCTGGTGCAAGAAAAAGAAAACAGATCTTCGAAGCAATGCTGTGACGCTGAAAATGACAGGTGACTCCTTACTCCACTTCCTGTTGTATTTCAGATCACATGTGTGTAGTTAAAGGGATACAAATTCATTATGTTCCAAACCTGTATGACTTACTTTCTTCTGTGGAAGACAGAAAGAGATACTTTGAAGAATGCGTTGACTGTTTGTGTTCATGCAATGAAAGTCAATGGTGTTCAAAACCAGCAAACCTTGAACCATTTTTCAAAATCTCTTTTGTTGTGTTTACATTATCATAAGACGCAATTCTGCGAAACCACTTGCAAAACAAGGGATTGTATTACTATTTGAACACAGAGTGATCGCATGTCTCCTCCGCTGAATTTGCAGTCCACTTCTCTATTCACTATGCAGGCTGCTCTTTCCTAGAAAACTTTTTCTAACCAGCTTTCTGTCAGCTAGTAGAAAGAAAGAAAGAAAGATCTACAAAAAAAGAAGGATCTACAAAATCTCAAAGCCCTTTCATAAACATCTATGAGACTAATTTGGAGAGCAACTGGAAACAGTAGTCTCCTGCTTCTCAGATATTTTACTGAAAAATGTGTATTCTTTAAAGGGGTCATATGATGCGATTTCAAGTTTTCCTTTCTCTTTGCAGTGTTACAAGCTGTTTGTTGCAGTGCATAGATAAGATCCCTGAAGTTGCAAAGACTAAAGTCTCAAACCCAAAGAGATATACTTTATAAAAGTTAAGACTTGTCCACGCCCTCCTAACACGCCCCCACATGTCTACGTCACTATGTGGGAAGATTTGCATAACGCCACCCAAATGTTCACGCAAAGAAAGAAGCCGTAACTTTATTGTTGCTGCCGCCGCCATGTTGTGAAGACGCTGTGTGTTTCGTTGTGAAAGTGAAACTACTTTGTTTGGTCTTCCCCCCCCCCCCCCCCCCCCCCCAACAGAGGACACGACTAGAAATCAGTGGTTAAGGTTTATTTACATCACTGTTCCAGAACACTTCAACCCAAAAATACAGATGTGTGCAGCGCATCTATAGAGGACTGTTTCCTGAACCTGGTAGAGTAAACTACAATACCGGCTGTTCTGACTCAAAGACTGTAAATACGTTTTTATATTTAAAGGATTTGCCACTGATGATTCAAATGCGAGTTTTGGGCAGTGTAGAGTAGCACTTGTAGTTTGTAATTTCTCTGATCACAAATGCAGACATAGTTTTATGTTTACGCGGCGCGATGCAACCCAATGCGTAAAAAGACTGTATAAGTCATTATAATCTGTAATTATGTCCCCACTGGATGCAAAAAAATGCCTCGTTTATAATGGGTTTCATGTTTTTGAATCATCACTCCGGCCTCACAGGGCATCATCACAGTATGGTGAGGGGCCGTAACATTTCCGTCACACGCTTGAGGTATTCGGCCAATCACAACACACTGGATAGCTGGCCAATCACAGCACACCTCGCTTTTCAGACCGATGAGCTTTGTAAAAATCGACTCGTTTCAGAAAGGCGGGGCATAGAGGAGAAACAATAATGTACAGTATGTGGAAAATAATGTGTTTTTTTAACCTTAAACCAGATAAATACATTTCATTACACCAAATACACAAAATAATGTTCTTTTTAGCAGCGTCATATGACCCCTTTTAAGCATTAAAAAAAGATCTCAGCAATGTCTCAAACTGTGCTCAGATTTGCCAAGATGCCAAAGTCTTGTTAAAAGCAAACTTCTCAAGATCAGTTTTTATAGCTCTAGACTCTTACTGTATGGCTACTGTTGACTCACTTGTTTAGCAAAGACAACGCTGGTCATTACAGATTGCATTAAATCACTCATTTCCTATGTTGACATTACTTAATGAACCCATTTTGCTTAAATAGGCAATAGCCTTTACTTTACATAACAGTAAAATGAAGATTTGCTATTCGGTTGCATGAGGGCTGTTCTCAATCTACAGAGCATTTAATTGGACACCTGTAAGTGCAATGTGATGTCATCAACATTTTGGACTGTTTTCCTAAAAAATTTCATTTTAAATCTGTATACCAGCTAAACATTTGTCAGGTTTTACTGGCACTGGCATTAGGATGAATTCAAAGCAAACAGACATGAATTAAAAGTCACAAAACTCGCATCTTAATTTGACTGGATATTTAAATGAAACAGTAGATGAAGCATGTGCAGTCTGACCTGTGTTTGGTCTCTGTTTCTCAGAGCTCATGGTGATGTTGGTTCCTCCGGCCGTTCCTGTGCTGCAGGGGGAGTCTGTGGCTCTCAGGTGTGTAGTCTGGGGTGGACCGAAGCTGGAACAGGCCATCTTCTATAAGGATTCAACAAAAATCAAGAGCACATCTGAAGGAACACACACCATCCCCAGCGCCACACAAAGTGATAACGGCAAGTACAGCTGCCACGCCACCTACAGGTACAGCCACATCAGTGCAGAAGCAGCACAGAAGCAAGGAGATTCTGCTGCTCAGGAGTTAAAAGTTATAGGTAAACATAACAACAGCTGCATTACCTCACACTTTCATTAATACAGAACCACTAATACTGCATGTACTAACAAAAAAAGTACCAGAAAGTATTTTTGTGACATGGTACCATGGTGTGCTTTATAATATACATGCATATCTCGGTTACATAATAACACTGAAAAAAAACATAATAATATATTACACACACACACACATTTATATATATATACTGTAAAAATTTAAAGTTTATATATTAAATATATTAACATTATAATATTTTACATCTTACAGTTAAAGCAAGTCAAAACAGGTTAAAAAAAATTTTTTTTTTAAATGAAAACAACTCATCACATCATTCTTTTTCTATGTTTTCAATGGCTGCATGCAAAAACAAGCAAGTATATATTGCATGATCAGCGTGGTCCGATTTATGAAACATTTAGTTATTATGAAACAGTCAGAATTAATGACTTACAAGCTTACAAGTCAGAATCACTCATCAGTTTGAATTGGTCTAACGAATCACTCACTGATTCTGTCAGAACGGTTACATTAATGCATTTGCTAGAATCAGGTCTAATCAGGATGTGCGTCCACTAGTTATTTAACCCATGTTCTTAGTACCATGTGCCACCCGTTAAGCTTCAAACCAGCCACTGAATTAACACCATTAACACTCATATTATGTGTGCTTACAGATACACATTCTCAAAAACACCTGATTATCATTGTGTAATAAATAGAAACATCTGAAATTCTCATTAAATTTGCATTGTGCCTAAAAATCACCCATTTACACATGGTAAAACCACACAGGCTTTCTTGGTTTATTGCTTTAATAAAGGGGGAAAATTGTTAATTCGTTTTTTTTCCTGCTTAATTTGGACCAGTTACAATCCAGTATGAAACAAAGGTGCTGTGTAAATACCACTGTATACTATATTCATCTAAAATCATCAGTGCACCACAGTCTTTTTTTTTTAAAGTCTTTATTTCTGTTGTACAGCTGGACCTCCTGCTGCAGTGATTTTAGCATCCACTAACAGTCTGCAGTGTTCCTGTCCTCACTGTCCTGCCGGCTGCACGTCCTACCACTGGTATCACACACTCTTTAATGACCCATTCACACGCAGAAAACTAACTGAAAACGACGGGTTTATTACTGTAGAAGATGGAGGACTGTACAGCTGCCGGAGGGACTGCGGGAAAGGTTTCTCCCGTTTCAGCAACAACTACAGCTACACAGGTGCTCATACACACACAAACATGCTCTTTAGACTTTCATTTTATTACTGTTTTTTTTTTTTTCTTTTTTCCATTTTCGTTATTTTGTTGTTTGTCATTTTTATTCGTTATTTATAAATGTAAATGAATGAATGAAATTATTTTAAATGATTAATTTGGCAAATATTTAAAATAAGTTTTAGTTTTATTTCAAGTAACAAAATGGTTTTTATTTGAATTTAACAGTAATAACCCTGCCATAAACACAATTTTTGTTTGTTATTGCAAGAACATATGAGTGTAGACTATTTTCAACAGCAGAAATGATTCTCAAAGTGTCTGTGACACCCAAAAGTTTCACGCCAAAACACAAGCGCACAAAGCTTTATGGTCTCTTTTATTTTCCGTGCATATTCATGTAGAGTGTAGCAAAGTATAAAGGCACTAGTCACTTTCAATTCTCACCTGACGACTGTGCAGGCACACTACTTCTCATTTTTATTTTCAGAATTAATTTGCATCCTCTCTCTTTCTCTCACTGCAATCTGAATCAGGTACAGCAAACGTGATGCCCATCATGGTGGCGGCGATTCTGATCGTTCTCGGGCTGTTGATCATCTTGCTGATCGCGCTGAAACGCAGACGTGGAAGAAGCGCCATCCAGGAGACCAAACGGGATAAAGACAAGACAACAGGTGGAGACTATGAGCAAATCCAACTCAAAGACAAGGATCAGGCGGTTTACCACACGCTGGGCGAGAGCACGAGCAAGGACCAGGCCGCGGGAGGTTACGAACCCCTACAAAAGAGGCCGGAGGAGGGGGTGTACCACACACTAGGACCTGGAGAGGGTCAGAGTGAAGGTCAAGGTGGGTACGAGGCTCTTAAGAGCGTCAAAGCCGAGGTGTACCAGACACTGAGTTCAGATGACTCAAAAAAGCCAGCAGGAGAAGCCGAGGGAGGGTATGAGCAGCTTCCTAAGAAAGACAAAGATTACGAGGCCGTGACAGTGGAGGAAAATCCATACGAAGAAGTGAAGAAACAGATGGCCAAAGAGAAAGAATGAGGGAATCTAGGAAAGAATAAGCACCATAATAGTCAAATGGCTGTTTAGTCATTGAAGGCAATGCAGCCTTTCTAAAAACCTTGCCAATAGTTAACACAGTTAATCTAATGCAGGTTCATGTATTAAATGTAATGTATTAAAGGGATACTTGGTACTCCACCCAAAAAAAAAAAAAAAATTATTCCCACCACACATTTATATAATATAAATATATATATATATAGATGATATATACACACACATTATATGCCCAATGCAAGAGTACCTCCAAAGCTGACGCCTCAAAAAACCACACCCCACACCCCCACACAAAGCTAACACGGCTGTAATACACAGGACACCAGTTAATGAATCAAAATCTTTTGAAGCAAAATAACAGGTGTGTGATGTATACACGTAATGAAACTCGCTGGAGAAGTGCCACAAAAGCACAGAGGACCGTCATTTCTCGCACGAGTATGACTTAATTCGTATACATTTGGGACGGCATAAATTATGATAATACCTTAATTTTTGGGTAAAGTATACCTTTAATATATTGAAGGTTACGATAATATTCTCAAATAATAAATTAAACAAAAAAAGCCTTTGGGATACGTAGAGATGTTCTGGAGGTTGAACGTGACCTGCAATGATCTTGACCTTTTAACCTGCAAGCTACGTCAAAATTCTCCTCAAAAGTGTTTCAGGAGATCCCAGATAATCCACTGCAACTCTCACTGAGATCCGACTCTATTTCGATCAGAAACGCCACTTTATACCGTCACATCAATTCCTGAAAGACAAAACCAAATACCTAACTAATTTCACACTGAAGTATTCCCACAAGTTACTGGTGAAGAAATAGGTTAACTACTTTAACTTTAAAACGATTCAAAGAAAGAAATATAATAATCTCATAATATGAAAGCATATAAGCATATAAATATACAGTTTACACAAAAAAAGCAGTACAAGAATACAGTTACCACACACAGATTCAGACACATTGAGAATTCAGATACATAATTCTGTATATAACAGGACAAAGATGACCAAAAAAAAAAGTTTTGTCCAATAACACAGAAGGATTTAAAGCACAGAAATTCTCAGGTATCACACATAAATAAGCATCAAACATAGTATATTTAGTGCTGGGCAGCGATTAATCGCGATGCCCATGTCCTTGGTCCAGTATTGATGTTGTAACCCTTGCTGACGGTGAGTCTGTTCATGCCAAGTCAAGTCAAGCCAAGTCAAGCCATTGTCAAGTCAAGTCAAGTCAAGTCAAGCCATTGTCAAGTCAAGTCAAGTCAAGCCAAGTCAAGCCATTGTCAAGTCAAGCCATTGTCAAGTCAAGCCATTGTCAAGTCAAGCCATTGTCAAGTCAAGCCATTGTCAAGTCAAGCCATTGTCAAGTCAAGTCAAGCCATTGTCAAGTCAAGTCAAGTCAAGCCAAGTCAAGCCATTGTCAAATCAAGTCAAGTCAAGCCAAGTCAAGCCATTGTCAAATCAAGTCAAGTCAAGCCAAGTCAAGCCATTGTCAAGTCAAGCCATTGTCAAGTCAAGTCAAGCCATTGTCAAGTCAAGCCATTGTCAAGTCAAGTCAAGTCAAGCCATTGTCAAGTCAAGTCAAGTCAAGCCAAGTCAAGCCATTGTCAAATCAAGTCAAGTCAAGCCAAGTCAAGCCATTGTCAAATCAAGTCAAGTCAAGCCAAGTCAAGCCATTGTCAAGTCAAGTCAAGTCAAGTCAAGCCAAGTCAAGCCATTGTCAAGTCAAGCCATTGTCAAGTCAAGCCATTGTCAAGTCAAGCCATTGTCAAGTCAAGCCATTGTCAAGTCAAGTCAAGTTAATTCTTTGTTTTTGTATTTGTTTATGTTGGTTAATAATGAACTTGGGTTCATCACAACTTGCCGTTCAGTGGACTAACCGGTACATTTGGATGCAATTAATTGCAATTAATCGTTTCCCAGCACAAATGTGTGTATCTAGTTTATATATATATATATATATATATATAATATATAATATATATATATCAGTAGTTTCACACAGGCCAATGCATTCCACACAGAATTGCACGAATTGGTTATTGGGAATATCTGGTTGCATTTAAGTGATACAGATTTTGCTATCTATTGACAGCCGTAATATATTTTCTCACGCTAGTGTTACTCTTATTCAAATGTAAGGCATTTGCGCACTCTGTAGTCGTTGCATAGTTTTATTTCAGATCTTAATTTTAGTCCATGTGCATTGTTGTTTTGTATGTTGTTTTTATAAATCACTTTAAGAACTTAATGCATTTTCAGCTTTATTAATTGATTAAAAAAAGCTTTATTAACTATCGAATTGGCACAGCTGTATAACTGAATACAATATGCAATATTACATTTTTACATAATTATACTATAATTTTACTATAATTATTATATTTTACTATAACTATAATTCAGTCTTTCTCCACTAAAGGGCAAACTGGTGTATCGTCAAAGCCAGTCGTGTCAAAGTTCATCACAAGAGGTCACTGCAGGATTGATTTGGTGTTGGTCATTATATATAATGGTTTGTCATTTTAGTTTTTATACATTTTTTTTTTCTGTTCCTCATAAATTCCGTGTGTAATTCTGAGTGTCAAAATTGATGGTATATAAATGAATCCTTGGCGTCTCTCTTGGTCTTGATACAGATTCATGTTTTGTTTGTTTTATGTTTTTTAAGTGGACCTACTTCCGACAACATTTGGACTGTTTTGGTCAGATTCAATGGTTTACTTTGAACAATTTGAAGAATTTTGAAGAATTTTCTTAGAAACATAAAGAAGAGAAAAAATAGAAATGACTATGAAAGCTGAGACTCAGAAATATAAAAACTATAAGACACCAAATTAGATTAGATGTGAATTGAGTAGTACATGTGAGTTTAAAGAAACACAAAGTATAGACACTGGAGTATATTTACATATCAACTGTAGGCCTTTATTATTATTAACTTTATTTTATTTTTTATTTTAATTAAAATTTTATTGTTTTTAGTGGTTGTTATTTTGAATTTATTATTAATTTTTTGTTAAGGTGGTTAAATTGATGGCCCATGCCGTGAAACCTTCCATTTATACTCGCATTTATTAATAAATTGACATTCACCGTTGGTGTTTTTTATTATTTTTTTTATTGGCATGTAAAACTGGCTTCTTAGAAAATAAATGGTTTGTGCAGACAGGAAATTCAAGTCAGAAGAAGGAAGAAAGGAAACAGCAGATGCAGAGTTTAAGCAGAAAGGAAGGCCAGGCATGTGGAAACTGGAGTGAAGCCAGATGTAGAGTATAAAGCTTTCAAATATGGTCACAATTAAAGTTCATTTCATGTGTTTAGAAAAAAAAGTTTTACAAGTTTTAAAATATTTCATTTAAAATATATATGTTTTTTGATAGCCTGTCTGTATAGTATTAAATGTATTAATTCTTTCCATCAAAATTCTGTTATATATTTTATATTTCATCAAATTAATTTTTTTGATAGATCAATTTTTATTTTACACATGAATTGAGAAAACGATATGTTTTTGTTAAAGGTTGTTGAATATGTTTGTTTGATAATGTGTAAATAAAAACATTTGTTTTTTTATGTTTATGACTTCTAAGAAAAATATTTTTTTTTTTTTTTTTTGCTGATAAATTAGAGATGGCCCACTTCACCTGAAAAGACATTTGTCTGGAGCGCATGAAGAAAATAAAAGTTTTTTTTGTTTTTTTATGAAACAATAGGCCTATGTGGGCCAGAGGAACAAACAGTTACTTGGACTTGCACTAGGCTTATTATTGGCAGTCTGATTGTTTATACAGTTCAAGCCATAAACATTGGCGGCCCTCCAATTTGCATTGCTTTGACCATTCTCGCATGACGCCACCATTGATCAAACTGCATGATCTCAATCTTCTACAACCCCCACCCACCTGCCTCCTACCCCCACTGTCCTCTTTCTGGAAAAAATAAAATATGGTCTTAAACAGTACTCAGATTGCATCATTTATTGGAGAACGACGATAGAGGATAGATCTTGCAGGTTAAATCTGTTGTAAACAATGGAGAATATAGCAATATTTCTTGGATTTAACACTTTTGTGGACAAACAGTTTTTCACTGAACGCTTTCTTTAACAGCTTACACAAGTGCGACGGGTTGGATTCATCTCGCGATTGATTTTTCACAATAAAGGTATGAAAGTGGACCTGTTTTGATTTTGCATGTTTTCAGTTGTATCCCGCCACAAATGACTATATAACCGTTGAAGCATTAAAATAAACACACAATAGAATAAAATGAAGAACCTTTTTTTTTAAAAGATGTATGCTACACTCTAAAAATGCTGGGTAAAATATGGACAAACCCAACAATTGGGTTGTTTTGACCCAGCGTTTGGGTTACTACCCAGAAGGTTGGGTTAAACCGCTGGGTCAAAACAGCCCAATTGTTGGGTTTGTCCATATTTACCCAGCACTGGGTTGTATTTAAACCCAGCATTTTTTAGAGTGTAAGCTATAATTTGTCAATATTACAAACATTTGTGGGAAGTAGTCTATATAGAAGCTATTAACAATAAGCTTTGCATGCGACTTTTCCTTGGTTTGATATTTTTGACCATGAAAACTTGCGTTTAATATATATATATATATTTTTTTTGCATTCATTTTAAAATTATCGGGGGTTTATTGTAATTTTTGGGTCCATCCAACATTTCATATTGGGATATTAATAAAAAAAAACAATTTAAAACATATCATTATTTATGCAAGTTTGTACTTCCTTCATGCAACATTTCCCTTTTTCATTCAACTGTCTGTGTCACGTGCTCTAAATACACTGATTGAGCTGCTTCCGTTTTCTTTCTTTCTGCATGGAAAGATCTCTTCTGTTTGATGCTGATATTCATTTTATTGAAACAAACCTATAGTGTATTAACCTGAAATTTATTAATACCAGTAAGACAATAAGTAAGGCACTTTGACAATATTAAGTTTCAATCTTTTAGGTGTATTGCGTCAGAACGCATGCTGTTAGATACCACAGAAGCTAATCCAGCAACAAATTAGAGCCTAAAATCCCAAAATGAAGTATTTTAACCTTATGATTAATTACTAAAATGAGAGGGGAACTACGGTACCGAGAAGCAAAGCAGATCCAATTCTGAAAAACCAAATCATAATTACAAACGCAAATGCAGAGTCTAAAAAACAAATAACAATTCATAAAGCACAACCCACATTCAGAAACCATTAATAAACAAGTCAGGAAAACACAATGAAAACTTCGAAACAAATAACCAGTCCGAAAACACACAACAAATCAGACACCACCGGAAAAGGTAGTATAGTCTGAGACGGCGCCATTTGTTTGGTATACTCACCGTGACTGACGAGAACATCCGTCAATCAACGTATAAGAGAAAAACCAGCCGAAGAACACAAGTCGTGGTAGATGTTATTAAAGTGAGGAGATGGAATTAAATTAGCTCAGTTTAAATTTATTGTATGAATTGCCCTTACTATGGAAAAAAATACCGGGGTGTCTATTTACCAATTTAGTTTAAAAGAGCTGTAGAATCATCAGCTTCAGTGGTGTAGATGGTAAAGCGCACCATGGTCTTTTTGACGTGATCGACCCGGGTTCGATCCCGTCTTTTGCTTAACTTTTTTTTTCTCCCTTTTCAAATATCGTATCACATCGTAAAGGCATTTATTTTCAATAAAAATTAAGGAAATAATCAAAAAGTTGAAAATAAAGTATCGGGTAGGGTTAGGGTAGGTGTAGGGAGGGCTTTATTGTAGCAATAAGGTGGCATCCATGTAATAATTAAAATTATTATTTACACTCAATACGTTATTATTGCCTACTGTTTTATAATGTACTACAATACCGAAGTGCAGATAATTCTTGCCATTGGTTTTTTTATTTTTTTTTTTTTTTAAAATTTTTTTTTTATTTTTTTTTATTTTTTTTTTTTTTTGTTTTTTTTTTTTGTTCATTTGCAACAAGTAGTATACTTTATAGTAGAAATCCTGCTATTTTAACATTGTGTAAATAGGTATTTGCACAGTGTAAATAGCATATTGCTAAAAATACTGCTATTTTCACTTAGTGTAAATAGAATCCATTGCTAATACGAGATTTGAAAAGAGAGGAAAAAAAAGTTCGGCAAAAGGCGGGATCGAACCCGGGTCGATTGCGTCAAAAAGCCAACGACACACACTTATCCATCTGCGCCACTGAAGCTGATGTGTTACAGCCACTTTTAACTAACTATAAATAGTATACATTTAATCCTGTATACGTGGATTGGCATTCTCGTCCAGTCAGCGGTGAGTAATCCCAAACCAATGGCGCTGTCTCAAACTATACCTACCTTTTCCGGTTTGTCTGATTTGTCGTTGTTTTCTCTGACTTGTTATTTTGTTTTCGAATTTTTCATTGTGTTTTCTGACATGATATAATGTTTTCTGAATTGTTATTTTGTTTTTTAGACTTGCATTTGCGTTTGTAATTTGTTATTTTGTTTTCAGAATTGTGATCTGCTTTGCACTTCTCGGCCACCGTACTACACTGCAGAAAGGTCCACTTTTGGGAAAAGGAAAAAAAATAAATAAAGGAACCCAGCCTTCCACTAGGCTGACTAGAGGCCTGATGTGGGCCCACCCACTTAAATATTTCTGGCCTCACCCCTGATGTGAAGAAAAGATCAGACCAGAGAGGAAGACAACATAACGTCAAAAGAAAAGAAAACGTATAAAAAGTGTTTCTTTATCAACTTCAAAGAAACATTTGCACATGCTTTCTGTCCATCAGACAGTCATACAGTATTTCTCTTTCTGAAGGACAGCGCGGATCAGATCGGGTGATGGCCACGAGGTCTCTGCTGACACTGTCAGGTAAAAACCATACAGTCTATGGCAGTGCTTCTCAAAGTCTGAACGATCCGGACCCGCCTCCATTTCGTATTTCAAGAACACTAATTTCCTACTTTGATAAACGCATGTTAAACTTGTAAATCATATGTTTAGTTTTTTAATGTCTTTTTGGAGATGGTTCGAAATGAAAGCGAAGGCGAGATATTGAAACTTTTCCTTCATGACAAGTGTTTTATTTTTTACCGCACGTTTTATTCAACTTTCCGATGAATTAAATACATCTCAGTTTAAAAAAAGTGACCCTTATGACTGGTTTGGTGGTCCAGGGTCACATATTTGATTAGGCTACAGTTACTAATGTCAAAACAATTACGTTACTTAAGTTACAAGTGCAGTGTTAAGAAAAAAATATGAAGTAAAATGCATTTTTAAATCATGTTTTGCACGTCAGTATGCCCTTTAATAAATCACCAGAGAATGCGAGCTAAAATGCAGACGAGTCGTACAACATTTAAATGAAAGGTTGCCTATCATATGTCAAGATTTTGCACGCGATTTCACATATTTACTCTGGCATTATAGTTTGGGAAAAGTTGAACAGTAAATATGTACAAGTTTTAAGTCACAATTGACTAATATAAGCAGACTCGAATTGGGAGGGGAGGGGAGGGGAGGGGGGGTAAAAAATTACCTGTACTTTACATACGGTCCGTGATTTTCCTTCTTAGAATTTAAAAACATCCCCTGACATAATGTTTATTGTTGCTGTAGTAGGGTGGATCTGAGGATGATAGGCGAGCTGCATGTGGAGTCTAGTCTCGACTCTTGCAAAAACCAAAACAACTTTGAGAGTCCAAACAGCGTTCACTGTTGCGATGAAGCCTATTAGAATAAGGTAAATAACCTTTATATTCAAGCAATTAAAGAAAATAGACCCCATGTATGAGTTTTTATGTTTTTAATTCATTTCACAAGCAATGTACTGTTCTGAATATCAGTAGACCTACATGCGAACACAAATGTACTATTAATTTTATACAACAGTGTATAGTAACACGGTGTTTCGTTCCTTGCACGACGGGTTTTGACCGAAATCAAGTGAGCCAGGGCTTGACAATTCCCATTCAAGCATGGGCCACTTTCCCTGATCCCAATGTGCTTCTAATTCATCCCTGTCCTGCCTAAATAGTAATTGACCAGATAATATCACATAGAATTTAGGATGGATGGTATGCACAGCCGTTTTGAACGAGTCATTTGATTTGAACGATTTAATAAATCATTTATCAAAACAAGGGCTTGCTGCCACCTACTGGCTTTATTGTCATCTTTATTTATCCATGACAGGCCTAAACCAGCCAAGGTTTCAGCACAAAAGCACGTTTAGCAAAATATTGTTTAATTATCAATATTGACCAAAATTCCTCCATTTCAGGCCCAAGAAGGGAAAAAAAAGCTTATAAATAATAGTTCATTTAATACATTTTTAAAAATTAGACAACTTTTGTAATCATTATATAAAATTAGCTACAGGAATGATCTCATCCGCTGGTTGTAATTGTACATTTGTAATTTGGACAAGTTTGTAGTGGATTACTTTTTCTGAGTAATTCAGCCAACACTGGTCACTAATTTATTGCATTTGGTTACTGGCCTACAAATAGTGTAGATTTACAGTCTTCAGAGCCCTAAAACCTGTTTATTTCTATGGTCAATGGGGATAAAAACCCAGGTTTTCAATGTGGTCTCAGAATTGTAGCAGGTCAGTAACTCTCTGTCTTTGTTTTGGTCATGTTTTAAGTCATTATGCATCCAGAACTGACTTGGTGTGTCTGTCTCATTCCAATAAATCTGCAAATTTAAGCCTTTTTTAAGGGGTTAAAGGTTAAAACTGCAACTTATTAGAAGATTTGTAATTCGCAAATTTTTTTTTTTGACTACATAAAGTAAAGATGTAGTTTCATAATCCAGAAAAAATAATCCCATAATAATTATTTTTATGTCACAGTGTTGTTCGTTCTCATAAGGGGGAACCAGGGACAGAAACCAACAGGTAAATACATATGTTTTATAACACACTTTTCTATAAACCACAACATATGGTAAAATTCAGTGCCTAAAGATGTTTTCTGCCTGATCCTCAAAACAACAAAAGATTTAATATCATACAGTATCAAATCTATTCTGAGCAAATTCAAGTGTAGATCTAGTGACAAAGACATCATAACACAACAAGCATCCTGATGTTTCTAGCATAGTCATGAAAAGTATTAATTTATGTATTTGTTCATTTAATGCATGCATAAACACATAAATGCATGCATGCAGGAATGTATAAATGCATGCATGAATGAATGAATGAACAAATTAACCTTTTAATTATCATTCCAGGAAGTGAATGTTCTTTTTTTGCAGAGTAGACAGCACTAAATCACTGTGTTCAATTATTGCCAATCAATCATATTTCATAATAGTAGAGAAGTCAGACAACCTGCCATTACAGAAGATTTGTGTCTTATATGTCTGTTTTCTTTCTCTCAGTGTCTCTCCGGCCGAAGTTCCCACAGGTGTATGTTGGAGATGACGTCACTCTGATCTGTAACCATAAAGGAGGGAGTAAACCAACAAAATGGATTATTGATGGAACACAACAATCACATCTGAATTATTCAGTTATTCTTCTTATTGCAGTAACACCAGAAAACAACGGGAAGTATGAATGTGAGCAGGACAGATCGAAGAGTGACCCATACACACTCACTGTACTGGGTATGAACACCATCCTAACTGTTCGTGATCATCTGTTCCTCCTGCTGTTTCTCATGATTTCTCTCTCTCTTTCTCTCAGAGCTGGAGCCTCTCGCTCAGCTCTCTCCATCTGTAGGAGGTGCTGTGATGACCAAAGGAGATGGAAGAAACCTGGTGCTGCAGGCGGACGATGATCTGAAGGAGTGGGCTTGTTTTGTGTTGAGGGGAGTGAGCACCTTCAGTCTAGGACTCGATGTTGATGAGAAGATGAACAGAGCTGTTATATTTGCAGAATTCAAGGAGGCAGAAAGAGCCACTTTCTGGTGCAAGAAAAAGAAAACAGATCATCGAAGCAATGCTGTGACGCTGAAAATGACAGGTGACTCCTTACTCCACTTCCTGTTGTATTTCAGATCACATGTGTGTAGTTAAAGGGATAGCAAATACAAGTCACTGTCACTTAAAACCCGTATGAAACAAAATAAAGTATTTTGAAAAACAGCTTGACTGTTTTTGTCCATACAATGAAAGTCAAAACAATGCAGTGGGGTCCAAAGCAACACTGGAGCCCACTGGGGAAAAAAAACATGCCTTCTGTTGCATTTGTAGTCCACTTCTAATTGCATTATGCTGGCTGCTATCCTTCATAAGTTATGTCAGTTAGTTCCCATCAGTCTGACACTCTCTTATAATTAATTTAACATCTAAACTTGACAATCATATGAATCCAAATTTCACAATAACTGAATTTGAAAGAAATGGTCTATTAAATAATCATCTGAATCATACTGTACCCCCCATTTTTATTTTTGAAATAAATTGAATATTTATTTTAAAGGGGTTTGAACTGAGAAACCAAAATTCCCTTGATCTTTTGACATAAAAGAGGTCATTGTACTTTATTGTCATTGTACTGTAAGTTTCAGAACTCAAAACTTTCTCATTAGTCTAAAACAGCTTATATTGAAGCCAGTCTGCCAAAACCACAGGATGTGGAATGTGCCACTCTATGATATACAGTAATAGTGTGGCTAAACTCCATGTAACACCAACAGTAACACCAATGATTTGCTACTTGGTTGCATTTGGCTTTAAGAGGAGGGATGTTTGTAATTCTAGAGAGCATTTGATTGGACAAAAAATTGGATACGCCTGTGAGTGCAACATGATGTCATCAATATTTTGGTCTGTTTTCCCAGAAGGAAACAAAGAGTCAATTTTAAAATAAATGTAATCTGCTAAACGTTTAGATGAAGGTTTCTTTCAGCAGCATGTGCAGTCTGACCTGTGTTTGGTCTCTGTTTCTCAGAGCTCATGGTGATGTTGGTTCCTCCGGCCGTTCCTGTGCTGCAGGGGGAGTCTGTGGCTCTCAGGTGTGTAGTCTGGGGTGGACCGAAGCTGGAACAGGCCGTCTTCTATAAGGATAAAACAAAAATCAAGAGCTCATCTGAAGGAACGCACACCATCACCAACGCCACACAAAGTGATAACGGCAAGTACAGCTGCCACGCCACCTACAGGTACAGCCACATCAGTGCAGAAGCAGCACAGAAGCAAGGAGATTCTGCTGCTCAGGAGTTAAAAGTTATAGGTAAACACAACAACCGCTGCATTACCTCACACTTTCATTAATACAGAACCACTAATACTGCATATACTAACAAAAGAAAATATTTTTTGGACATGGTACCATGGTGTTCTTTAACATACGTAAGAATATCATGCAGTACTATGTGTAACAATAGAAATAATGTTAATAATAATAATAAATGAATCATAAAAAACTCTGATAATGATATTTTACATTTTAAGTAAATTAAATTAAAAAAGCAATCCATCACATCTTTCTCTTTCATTGATTTCACTGGCTGCACCCAAAAACAAGCATTCCGCACGACCAGCATGGTCCAGTTCATGAACAAATGATCCTTATGAGTCAGTACTTTTAATGAATCAGTTATTGGTTTAAATCAGTCAAACTAATTACTCACTAAATCTGTCAGAACTGATACATTTAAGCATATTTAACCCATGATCTTAACTGGTGGAAACATTTGAAATTCGAATTAAATTTGCATTGTGCCTAAAAACCTTCACCCATTGTAAAAATCACAGCCTCTCTTGATTTATTGCTTTAATAAAGGGGGGGAAATTAATTAGGTTTTTTTTCTGCTTAATTTGGACCAGTTACAATCCAGTATAAAACAAAGATACTATGTAAATAGCACTGTATATGAATACTATATTCGTCTGAAATCATCAGTGCACCACAGTCTTTTTTTTTTTAAAGTCTTTATTTCTGTTGTACAGGTGGACCTCCTGCTGCAGTGATTTTAGCGTCTACTAACAGTCTGCAGTGTTCCTGTCCTCACTGTCCTGCTGACTGCACGTCCTACCACTGGTATCACACACCCTTTAATGACCAATTCACACGCAGAAATCTAACTGAAAACGACGGGTTTATTACTGTAGAAGATGAAGGACTGTACAGCTGCCGGATGAACTGCGGGAAAGGTTTCTCCTGTTTCAGCAACAACTACAGCTACACAGGTACTCATGCTCTTTCAGGTTGACTGCAATGATGTATAAATGCACTAACTGTTACATTCAGTTTTCGATTCACGTGTCATTCATTTTTATCATAAAATCTTTCTCTCAGCACAACCAGTGGAGTTCGGACGCATGTGGTACATACTGGTCGCAGCACTGATTTTGTTCGTGATCATCATCTTGCTGATCATTGTGCTGAAGTACAGAAGATGTGGAAGAATGGATGTACAAGCACCTGGACGGGATGCAGATCAAGACAGGATGATGAGTGTACACTATGAATGTTAAACAGGCGAGCAAAGAGAAAGAATGAGGGATCCTTGAAGAAAAAGAACCACATTAATATTCTTTCAAATAATAATCAAATGGCTTTTTATTAATCCAAGGTAATGGAGTTTCTATAACTTTGCCAATAGTTAACAGTAGTTTAATGCCAGTTATGATTAGAGGTATAGCAATAGAGGTCACAGCAGAAAGTGAGAAAGATCACAGATCAATGTGAGAAAGAAGCATCCCCTTTGGGATTTGTGAAAATGCTTTAAAGGAAAGTGAATTGTTTGTGGCCAGGTATATACTCGGAATTTGTGCTCTGCATTTAACCCATCCAAGTGCACACAAACAGCAGTGAACACACACACCGTGAACACACACCCGGAGCAGTGGGGCCATATTGCTGCGGCCCGGGGAGCAGTTGGGGTTCGGTGCCTTGCTCAAGGGTCTCACCTCAGTCGTGGTGATGATCATTGAGGGTGGAAGAGAGCGCTGGTCATTCACTCCCCCCACCGACAATTCCTTCCGGTCCTGAGACTTGAACCCGCAACCTTCGGGTTACAAGTCTGACTCTTTAACCATTAGGCCAGGACTGCCCCCAATAGTTCACCTAATGAAAATGTGCGCACCCTCAGGCCATCCCAGATGTAGATGAGTTTGTTTCTTCATCAAATTTGGAGAAATTTCGCATTGCACACTTTCACAATTATGCTCTGCAGTGAATGTGTTGCCCCGTCATAATAGAGTCCCAACGCTGATAAAAACATCACAATAATCCAACCACTCCAGTCCATCAGTTAACCTCTTGTGAAGCCAAAAGCTGCGTGTTTTGTAAGAAACAAATCCATCATTAGTTTTTTTCCCCCGCTTTTGGTACTATTTTCACAAGCAACGGTTACATTTTCAAAACTCTTAGTACTAATATCACAATCATCAAAAGTGCACTTTTTTCAAACATTTCAGCATATTTTCAGTTGTCTTGTACAATACACACAATCACAAAGTATCCTTTTCACTACACAAAATAAGTGTTTCATCTATTAAATGTTTAATTCACTGTAACAGCCTTTCATAAAGCTCTTACTATAAAAATGTTCATTTGCATGTCTTCTCATTCAGTTTAATACATTTGTCTAATATTTAATCTAACTCAATGGTTAATCAGTGAATCTTTTGGTGCATCTATAGATATCTATAGATATAGATTCAGAAGATATAGTTTCTAAGAACTTGTTTGCAATTTACAGATAATCAAATGCACTGAATTATTTTTTACACTATAAGTGATTTATCTTAGATGATAACCACTATTTTGTAAGTGTGTGTGTTTGTGTGTGTGTGTGTGTGTGTGTGTGTGTGTGTGGTTTCTAGGGAAACTTATGTTATGGGGACAAAAATGTCCCCACAAAGATGGCAATATCTGAAATCCTTGTCCTTGTGGGAGACTTTTTTTGAGAGGGGGGGCTTTTATACAGTAAAAAACCTATTACTCCTATGGAATGTCACCATATGTAGGAATACGGTGTGTGTGTGTGTGTGTGTGTGTGTGTGTGTGTAAGTGTGTAAGTGAGCAAAACCTGACAAAATCACCAAACATACAGCAGGATACAAGGGAGAGGAACTGATCAGAGATGTATCAGAAGAAGGGAGACAGATGACTTCAAATACAGCATTTTACATTACATTATGCCATATACTGTATGTAGAGGCGTATACCATGGTAGAGACTGCACATTACTATAACTCAACTTTCATCTGAAAAGTTCAGCTACAGTAAGTCATATGGCACAGCAGGACATTTACTGCATTGACAGAACATTCGGGACTTATAGATGGGTTTATGCCGGGAGTTAATGTAAGGAGTTTTTCTAACATGACAAATATTGCCAGTATTCTGCAAAAAGAAAAAAAAGTGATTTGAAACATGTTTCTTGCATTGTTTGCTCTTAAATGAACAGATGCTAGAAAGTTATACTAAATTGAAAGAAGATCACAATGTGTGTTTCGGTTATGTCATCAAAGTTCTCAAGATCATTCAATATCTTATGGTTTTTTTAAACAATAGATGTGTGGTTGAAAAAAAAAAAATACGTGTAATTGTAATGAAAGCATGAGATCAGTTTGAATTTTTGTACAAAAAACGTTTAAAATAATGTTCTCCTACTTTTTGAAAACTAAATCATTCCATAATCCATAATAACACCTCCAGTGAAAAAAGTCCATCTCCTGTTGTCTCTCACGTCAAAATCCACACACATATTTGTTTAGAGCTGTTTTGGCTTGTAAACGGTGCTTGATCTGTGCAGATTTCTCTCCTGATTCAGACCAGACCACTTTTACACTGGAGAATGCAATATAATGAATAGAGGACTCCTCTTTTAACCAGAAGCGATGGTTTGATCATGTTTACTTTCAGATCTTAATTCTACTTTTAAGAACTTGTCCTGACTATAACAAGCAATGCATTTTCAGCTTTCAATGGATTTTCAGTTTAATTGAGGATGTATATCAAATAGAGCACAGCTGCATAACTGTAATTCAGTCTTTCTCCACTAAAGGTCAAACTTGTGCCCATCATCAAACCCAGTCCTGTCGAGGTTCACCACAAGAGGTCCCCGCAGGATGGATTTGCTTTCCTGAGTGTTGACATTAAAGCAGCACTATGTAACTTTTGACGCTCTAGCGGTTAATAAACAGAACTGCACACATCCCGCGGAAGAACATTCCAACCGGATCTACTTCTCTAAGTGTATGTCTATGGCGATTCACGCAGGTGTGTGTTACTCCGCAGCGGTGACCAGGCTGCAATAGTCCAAATATAAGTACTTATTATAAGTGTAAAAACAGGGTTTGGAAGATTAATTAATGATGTACTCGCTCATTATATACATTATGCAAATTTTGAACACAGAAAAAGTTACATAGTGCTGCTTTAATTAGTGTGTAAATTAGGCCATGGTCTGTTTTCTTTGGTGTAACATGATACAGATTCAATGGCGTCGATACTTTTAGTTTGACCGTCATTTATGGATCACAGAAACAGATCTTAACTGCACAATAATACAGTAGAAATGATGAATGTAGATCACAAATGTAGCTTAAGAACTCTAAAAATACCTACTGTAAATATATGTATTAAAATGCATTCATTTTATTTAAATTATTTGGTATAAATGGATAATGTGTAAACAAATAAACACATAGGTAGAAATACATTTATATTATTAATAATGGTAAAACAGTTTTAGTATGCTGAAGATTGAAAACAGGAGTTTGACCTTATGTCTCAGCAACGGTAGTAATAATCACAATAATGAAGGTTAATCATGTAATCTTCACTTTATCACAAGTTTTTTTTGTTATACATTCACATTTCACAACATAGAACAAATATGTAGGAAACAAACCCCAAGAAAGAAAAAGACACAGACGCAGTGATGTGATACAAACATGTCCTCATCATAAGTGAATCACCTTATCTTAATTATTCAGAGAGATACCAACAGAATATCAAACTTCAGTCCTGTGGGATCTGCTTCTTGACTGATATTAAAGGAACAGTTCGCCCAAAAATGTCAATTCTGTCATCATTTCCTCGCTCGATCCAAACCTGTACGACTGACTTTCCTCTGTGGTTTACAAAAGAAACTCATTTGAAAAATGTGCTGTATGCTCATTTACATACAACTAAAATGAGTCCGGACGCAAGTTTTCAAGCTTAAAAAGCACCATAATTAATCATAACAGCAGTCCATGTGACTCACACAGAATATCCAAACTCTTCTCTTAAATCATACGATCAAATTCACATAATTACAATATATTTCCTTCTTGCCTACTGCAAGAATTAATACATATATATATACACCTCCCCTGCTAAAAAAAAAAAATAAATAAATATATATATATACAGCATCTCAGGATTCGTTAAATTCATTTATGCTGATTTAAATTTTTAAAAAATCATGACAGGATGACAAAAATGACAAAAAATGTCCTGATTCAAGAAAATTCTTTATAATACAATCATACATATTATTATATATTACGAATTAGATATTAATATAAAACATAATTAAAAACCTAATTTAAAATATTAAAATATATAAAAAAATTTTTTTTAGAAAACCTTACAGGAAATGCGAAAGTTTGGTAACTCCTTGCAGAATCTTTGAAAATGTGAATAATTTTAACAAAATAATAGAGATCATACAAAATGCATGTTATTTTTTATTTAGCACTGTCCTGAGTAAGATATTTTACATAAAAAATGTTTACATTTAGTCCACAAGACAAAAATAGCTGAAATTATAAAAATAACCCCTTTAATACTGTGTGTGGTTGCCTGGGGATTCCACTGTGTTTTGTTTTGTGATGGCTGTTCATGAGTCCCTTGTTTGTTCTGAACAGTTAAACTGAGCTCTGTTCCTCAGAAAAAAATCCTCCGTGTCCTGCAGATTTCTTCGTTTTTTCCAGCATCTTCCTGCAGATTTGAACCCTTTCCCAGCAGTGACTGTAATGATTTTGAAATCCACTTTTCACACTGAAGACAAAGTGCTGGACTCAAAACAACTAATTAAAAGGTTCAAACATTCACTGATGCTCCAGAAGGAAACACGATGCATTAAGAATTTGAAGATCAAGGTAAATTGTACTTAATTTGTCTTCAGGGAAACATGCAAGTATCTTCCGTTGCTTCCGAAGGGCAGTACTAAATGGGAAAGAATTATATTTCAGCAAAATAAGAAAAATTGGGACATCTTCATCATTCTGTTCAAAAGTTTTTTCTTAATGCATCGTGTTTCCTTCTGGAGCATCAGTGAATGTTTGAACCTTTCTTTAATGGTTGTGTTTGAGTCCCTCACTTGTCCTCGGTGTGAAAAGATGGATCTCAAAATCATACAGTCACTGCTGGAAAGGGTTCAAATCTGCAGAAGATGCTGGAAAACTGAAGAATCTGCAGGACACGGAGGATTTTTCTGAGGAACAGAGCTCAGTTTAACTGTTCAGAACAAACAAGGGACTCATGAACAGCCATCACAAAACAAAAAACTGTGGTAGATCATCCAGGTAACCACACACAGTATTAAGGGGGTTATTTTTATAATTTCAGCAATTTTTTTGTCTTGTGGACTAAATGTAAACATCTTTTATGTAAAATATCTTACTCAGGACAGTACTAAATAAAAAATAACAGGCATTTTGTATGATCTCTCTTATTTTGTTAAAAACTATTCACATTTTCACAGATTCTGCAAGGGGCTCCCAATTTCAGATTATTTTTGGTTAATTATGGGGTGAGAAATGACATTTTGTCATGAGATTCACCCTTATGCAAAGTGCCACAGATTCATACACAGAATACATCATAAAGGATTGTGAGGGTGAGAAAATGATGAGAAAATGTTCATTTTCGTGTGAGCTACCTCTTTAAGATGCTGATGTGTGCGAGTACATGAGAGCGTATTGAAAAGGTCCCGTGCCATGCTGGAGAGAGAGAAAGTGCTGATATAACATCTGACTTTAATTTGAGTTCAACCGTGTTATTTCTGTGACTCATCTCATCTTCTCAACTACCATTCTATGGTTCTGTTTTCATCTATATGTGAGATTAAACAGCTAAACGGTGAAACAAACACAAGCGTTTCTACTAATGCATCTTTCAATATCATGATGTTGTTCACGTTGAGTAAAAGCTCTTGACGCAAAACAGTCAGCACTTGGCATCGTTTTTATCGGGCTTGAAACAAAAAATAAAGGCTTAACATGATGTTTTAATTAAACAAATGAGAAATTAAAGAAATGTTTCAGCTTCAATAAAAATTAAGCTCTATTGCCAGCATTTGTGGGATAACCTTGATTGCCACAGAAAATAATTTAATCACTAAACAAAGAAGAAAAATGCAGTTAAACAGAGAAAAAAACTATTTTCTGTGCCACAAACACTCTTGATAGAGATGAACTTTCATTGAACGCTGAATAGTCCTTCAGTAGAATAAATGAATACAACTTTACTATGTGGTTATGGATTAAATACATACAAAATATAAATAAAAGATCAAAATGGTTAAAGAATGGTTAAAGAGAATTCGCT
Source organism: Sinocyclocheilus anophthalmus (assembly GCA_018155175.1). Taxonomy (NCBI): domain Eukaryota; kingdom Metazoa; phylum Chordata; class Actinopteri; order Cypriniformes; family Cyprinidae; genus Sinocyclocheilus; species Sinocyclocheilus anophthalmus. The sequence continues at coordinate 135,721 of JADLZN010007039.1, forward strand.
ATCAAAAACTAAGTATGTCAATGCTTCTATAAGCTCATCCAAATAGTTGATATTGCTAGTCTTTAAATGTGTATTTATCGAGGAGATTCTCACTGAAAAGGGACCAATACTACACACACCTCACAGTATTGGCACATGAGATCAATTCCCTAAATCTGGTTTTGTTTTTTCACTGAAATTATTCTTTAGTTGTTCTACAAAAGAGGATTTCATTTGTAAGAACCACCTTTCACAATTTTCTCACAAATTAGGCAGAATATGTCGTAAGAGTAATACATCTGAACTCTTGATGATCAGTTTAATTGCTGAAATACACGACCAGGGAGTCAAACGTTTGGACACAAGGACTAAAATGATGTTTGGAATGTCCAAACACTTGACTGGTCACATTTCAGACTTTCGTACCCTAGTAAATGTCCACATGCACTCAAATCGGACACATACACACTCAAGATTTAATGCTAATTATGTTATTTTTTCTAGTTTGGGTCAAAACCACTTCCTCCGTCCCAGTCAGTTTCTGTAGGGGAGGAATATTCAGTCCTTGTTTTCCCCCTCCCGTTCCCATCCAGCTTTACTGTTGATCTCTGAGCCTCACAATCATTCGCTCATTGCCCTCTCCTCCGTACAGGAAGCTGTTCGTTCCCACAGGTTGGACGTATTCCTCTGTTTTGTCCCAGTCTGAGGCCCAGCTTCCTCCAGCTCCGCCCCCTCCAGTCCCCGCCCCATTGGGGTCACCTGATTGGATGGTGGCTCCGTAGCCGCCGCCCACTGAGCGGTACAGCTCTTCCGTTTCATCCGCCAGCTCGTCTTCTCCTAATATCCCACATTTGTCCTCGCTCATGTTCTCTGGCTCCGCCCACGGCTGCTTCTCTCCTGACGCGAAGATGCCTGAACAAAAAGAAATCATCACTGTGAGCCAAGATTTATAGTGCTATTTAATCATTTAGCAGGTGTGAGCCTCACGAAAACAGTCAAGAAATGTGTTACAGTCCAGCCCCTTAAAACCAAAAGCAGAAAACTGTCAATTATTTTTTTTTAAAAAGTATATTTTTAGGACCACACAATTGTTTTCAAAAACATGATTTTTTTTTAAACCCTCTTACACATTTATTAACATTTTAATTCATTTTCTTTTCTTTTTAGATTTATATTAAATTTTTTTAAATATAGTTTAGATTTTTTTTTTCAGATTTAGTTATTTTAGTGCATCAATTAAACTAAATCAAAATGAGAAATTAATAAAAAAAATGATGGTCAACTACAATAACACTGATAGCCTCACTCCACTAACAAGGTCTAAAATACTAAATATAAAAATATAATATTATTATGAAACGATAAGTACATGGCATGGTAGAATTTGTTGAATTTATGCCAAAAATAATAACAGGATAATTTTCATTTCTGCATAAATGTCAAAAAATAAATACACAATGTTAAATGAATTAAAAAAAATATTTTATATTAGTTTATAATCATTATTATTATTATATTAATTAAAAGTATGTTATTAAGAAACATTTTTTATTGCAAAATTAAGTTTAGTTTTTGTTTTTGTTTTGGGGGGCAACAAAAGATAAAGTTTTCATGAGAATTCACACTTTATCCACAAGTACCACACCTAAACACAGCACACACAACAAAAGTAATTTCAATAAATCACATGATTTACAGAAGTAAATTTGGAAATGGATGGAAAGAAATGGACAGAAATATTCACCGTAGAAGATAACTCCACCATAATGAACAAGTGACGCAATGAGAAACACATACTGCCACTCCTCCCGCGTCTACAGAGAGAAACACACAGGACGAGAATGGATGGTTGTGGGTGTGTGTGGTGTGTGGTGTGTGTGTGTGTGTGTGGGGTGTGGTGTGTGTCGTGTGTGTGGGTGTGTGTGTGTGTGTGTGTGTGTGTGACAGATGTTTAATCCTGTACACAAAATGCATATCCATCAAAGTGTACATGTGTGACCTTTCAGATAATGGACCACAAAACCAGCCATAAGTGTCAATTTTTCAAAATTGAGATTTATACGTCATCTGAAAGCTGAATTAATAATCTTTCCATTGATGTATGGTTTGTTACATTAGGACAATATTTGAAAGAGCTGGAATCTTAGGATACAAAAAAATCTAAATATTGAGAAAATCATCTTTAAAGTTGTCCAAATGAAGTTCTTAGCAATGCATATTACTAATCAAAAATTAAGTTTTAAATATATTATTGACATAGGAAAGTTACAAAATATCTCATGGGACATGATCTAAGTAAATCTAATGATTTTTTCGCATAAAAGAAAAAATGTATAATTTCGGACCATACAATTATGGTGGCTATTGCTACAAATGTACCCCAGCGACTTAACACTGCTTTTGTGCTGCAGGGTCACATATGTGTAATTTGGAATATCAGGAAAGTTACTAGAATTGACATTTGCATGAAGGAAATGTGATGCCCAGCGAACAGAAAAGAGAAGAAAATGAGAAAAGATGCTGTAATATAATGACAGGAAACCAGAGAGGTGGGAAAACGACACATGATCTCTGCAGATGTTACACTGTAAGTAAAAGCATGAATCAGCTGTAAACACAAGCAGCACAACAAACGCTCTCTTTCTCTTTCTCTTCCTCTACGGTTTAAAAGTCAGTACCTTGTTTTTGGTCATGGCACCGACGATCAGAGGACACACCATGCCAGAGAGCGTCCCGACACCGTTAGAGATGCCCATCAGAATACTGGCGTAACGTGGAGCGATGTCCAGATGATTGACATTGAACCCTGGACGTTTGGACAGAGGTTGAGAAGACAACATTAAAAAAATGTTTTTGAACGTCTCTTCTGCTCACCAAGGCTGCATTTATTTGATCACAAATACAGTAAAAGCTGTAAAAAAAAATTAATATTATTACAATTTCAAATAACTGTTATCTGTTTGAATATGATGTAAAATGTAATTTATTTCTGTGATGCGCAGCTGTATTTTCAGCATCATTCCTCCAGTCTTCAGTGTCACATGATCTTCAGAAATCATTCTAATATGCTGATCTGCTGCTCGAGAAAAACATTTCTGATTATTATTTTCAATGTTATAAACAGTTGTGCTGCTTCATATTTTTTGTGGATAAAAATAAATATAACAACTTATAAAAAAATATATACACTTTTGATAAATATAGTAAATAACACTGTAACATTATAAAAGCCTTTTCAGTGACATTTTATCAACTGGTTTTCACATTTAATTTTATTTCAGTTAATGTTTATTTTATTTTATTTCAAGTAACATATTGTATAGTTTTAGTTTTAATTTTTCTGAATAAAATTAATACATGTATTCATTCAAAGTAAATCTTACTGACCCCAGACTTTTGAAAGAAGGTGTTTGTTCTTACCCGAGATAGCAAAACCACTGAATCCAACAGCAAGGACCAGAAACGAGATGGCGACACCCTTAGTGTGAGAGAAACCCACAACCAGAAGAAACGTGGCCTCCAACCCGAAACCTGAACACACAGAACATGTGACGCTCCGTCAGCCAATCAGCAGCTCCGGTGGGGTCAGTCACATGACATTCATGGCTCATTTATAGCAGACTGCAGAATGAAAACAGACTTTACCTCCACAGTTCATGAGTTTCCTGACGTTGGTGGTGGTCATGATGTTGTGACTCCTCAGGTAATCGGCCAGCTGTCCTCCGATCGGCACGATGATGGTCATCACCAGATGAGGAAGAGCCGAGACGATTCCCACCTGAAGAGAGACAGGTGTGTTTAACTCTCTCAGATGTTTCTCCTAAAATACCTTGGGCCACTAGTCATTATCCAGTAAGAGTATAAAGCTAAAAATGTATAAACCACCATCAACAACAACAATAATGATGATGACGATTATTATTATTATTGTTAAGAATAAAGCAATAAGCCCCAAGAAGCCGTGGATTACAGTGAATTTACAACAGCTAAGGGGTGCCGTTATGAATTCACTGTAAACCACGGCTTCACGGGGCTTATTGCTTTTATAAAACGGTTATTCCATACAAGTAGATAGGTTTCACAAAAAAAAAACGGAGCAAATAAAGTGTAATGATATTAATAAAAACAGTATTCTTCCACCAAACAATGTAGTTCCTCAGAATCAGTTGTGGTTGCTACAAAGTGGCTGCAGAGCAACAGACAAAGTAAACAAAGGTGTGTGTTTGTAGAGTAATTTACAACAGCTTCGAACGCGGCTCAGCCAATCAGAATCAAGGACCGGAACTCTCCGTTTTATAACACTGAATAACCAACACTGACTCACAAATAGGAAGCAATATCAATAAAAAACATAACGACAATAATAATATTACCATTCTTATTAGATCTTCAATGTCCACTAATAATAATAATAATTATTATTATATTTATAAAGTAGTATGATGAAGGATCTTTAAGATTGAAACACACCAATAATCAAAATATTATTTATTATATTATCAATGAAGAACACTCAATAACCAAACTAACTAATCAAAATATTTATTGTTATTATATATTTTGGGATCAACGCTTAACCAACACTAAATCAAAAATATTATTATTATTATTAGAACACTGAATAACAAACACTGCCTAATTAAAATTATCATAATATTATTATTATTATTGTATATTATGTTATATTATTAGTATTATTATTATATATCTATGAAGACCACTATAACCAACACTAAACTAATCAAAAATATATTATTCTTTATTGTTAGAAAAACACTGAATAACAACACTGATAATTAAATGATATTATTATTATGATATTAACAAGGCATAACCAAACACTAACTAATAATTATTTTATTATCTTGAGAACTTTTGATTTGCAGACCCAGTTTGAGAATCATTTATGAGATTACTAGAGTCTTTTTTAGGAGAAACATCTGAGACTTCAGCAAAGGTCTGTAATTGCTCTGCGTTTAGTCTGATCGCTGTCCAGGAGAAACATTTGAGCTATAAATGAGACGTTCGGATGTTCTCTCTCACCTTGCTGATCTCAAACTTAAAGACCTCCTCGAAATACGCCGGCTGACTGATGAGCAGCAGGTAAAAGGTCCAGCTCCTGCAGAAGTTGGCCACGATGATGGCGTAGACGGGCATGGATGTGAAGAACTGTCGCCAGGGAGTGTTGAACTTCTGCAGAGAGGAGAATGAGAGGAGAGAGTCGCTGCATGCGTTTCTAGCCTCACTATATAAACCTGTGTGTTCGTACCGTCACCGGGTTCATCAGTCCAGCCAATTCTCCGATGGCGTCTTCGATGTACTTCCTCTCCTCCGGAGTGATGGTGGGATGAGCTGCCGGACTCTCATACGACACCAGAATCCAGAACAAATACCAGCAGATCCCGAAGCTTCCTACAGACAGAGAGAAACCACAAGAAACACTGTGTTTAATGCGTGATCTAAAACATCACAAGCAGATGAGACGAGCGTCATGCATGTGTTATTAGTGCATTAGTGTGCTGGTTTCCTCACCGTATACATAGAAGACTGAGGACCAGCCTGAGTACTGAACCAGAACTCCAGCTAACGGCATGGCTATCACAGCTCCTGCGTATGAGCCTGACACACACAAGAAATCACACACTTCACATCAGTGCATGGAAACGACACGGAACATATGGATTAATTTAAAAAAATACACACACACACACACACAAAACCACACACCACACATTATATAAAGATATATTTATTTAGTGCTGTCAACCGATTAATCGTGATTAATCGCATCCAAAATAAAAGGTTTTGTTAACATAATATATGTGTGTGTACCATGCATATTTATTTTGTATATAAAAATTCACAGACATACAGTATATATTTTGAAAATATATACATGTACTTACATGTATATATTTATATTAATATAATTTATATATGATTATTTTTAAAAAATGTATACATGCATGTGGGGGTGTATTATATATACATAATAATAAACACAGTTACCACAATATACATGCAACAAAAACCGTTATTTGGATGATACTAATATAGACTGTATATATATATATAGACCACACACACCTAATATGACATGAACAAATAATATACATATTATAAAATCAAAAACAAACAATAATACATAAACTTTGATTACTATTTAGTCTTACAACACGGATAATCAAAATAATATTTAGTCGATTAGAGTTTACTCCGTTTTATAATCTTACTATTATTCTTACACTGCTACTGAATAACAAAAGGAAAATAATCAAATGGAAATAATCAAATTGGAAAAAAATTAGACGATACATATATAAGTTTATTAGCATTCATACACATAACAAGAACAATAATAATAATAATTATTAGTATTATTATTACTATCATTATTATTAATAATAACACTGAATAAATAACAACACTAATCAAAATTAGACACACACACATAATAGATTATTCAGTGTTTCATAATATTTTATAATAATAATATGATTATTAGTATACACTGTAAAAGGATATGACAATAAAGGTTATGACAACGTGTTTTTTTCAATTACTCATCAAAGTAAGTTAATTTTAGTTAATTTTCAATGTTATAATTTTCCCAAAAAAAAAAAAAAAAAAACCTTTATAAGTAAGTGTACACAGTCACTATTAAGCCAGTTTAATGTAATTTATATTGAAATTACTTAAACAGCTAAGTTAATTGTACTTAAAAATTTAAGGCAGCAAGAATAATAATGGTAACAATAATTAAAATGATTAAAGGTTACTGACAGTTTTCCACAGATATTAAACTGCTCAAAATAATGACCTCACCACAGAACGCTGTTGTGGCCAATCGGCTTCTCTCGAGGGGCGGGGCCCATTTCGCCCAGATCCCGTGGCATGCTGGGTAAGATACGCCCTGAGCAGCAATGACAACGACAGCAGATGAAGTCATAGACTATAATCAGAGCACTACTGCATCAGACAACACCTGGAGCCAGAAGCCAGTTTATCAGAGCATTTCATGGAGAGTGTCGCTTTTCTGCACTGTAATAGTGCTAGTATATATTTATTTACCTCCACCAGTCCCTGTAGTATCCTGACTATAATCACACAGCCGAAGTGAATTCGTGCTGCTGTGGGAATCATCATATTCAAGATAGACGTGGCCACGACTGCAAAGCCAAAAACCCTGAGAAACAGAGAGACAGCAGCTGTGTGAAGAGTGTTTTATTCTTCAGTACGTCTGCGTTCAGTGATGGCATGACTGACCTGTTAGCTGCAAATTTCTGACAGATGAAACCTCCAGGAATCTGAGTGACTATATATCCCCAAAAAAACGAGCCATGAATCATTCCTACAGTCTCGGGATCCCAGGTGAACTGAGCTTTCTGAAACACAGACACATTTGGTTTGATGAACAAATAAACAAAGCTAAAAATAATAACGAATAAAAAATACTTAAAGTATAATTGCATTGCCTCAAACATGCTTAAATTGAAATATGTTGCTTTTATTAACAAAATGCACCAAATAAATCAATGTGCACTGCATTATGCAAAACTAAAATGCTAAATAACGAGTTGAGTCCTGACAATAATGTAGCATATTAGTTTGAAATATTTATTGTTGCATGATGTTTTACATACTACTTTTTTAGTATGCAAAAAATCTGTTGAAATAAAACACTTAATGAAACAATTAATTAACTTATAATTTAGTTAATTGAAAATAAATATTAACTGAAATAAAAATTTATATTTAAAAAATATATTTTATTTAATTTTCATTTAGTTTTACCTGATGTACAAAGATCTGATAAAAAGCTGACTAAATTGCAGAAAATCTAGTAGGGCAGAATTTAATTTGGTTGTATTTAAATTTGTTGCCATATCAGCTATTACATGACAGACACAGATTTAAAGGGGTCATATGATGCTGCTAAAAATAACATTATTTGGTGTATTTGGTGTAATGAAATGTGTTTATGCGGTTTAAGGTTCAAAAACACATTATTTTACACATACTGCACATTATTGTTTCTCCTCTATGCCCCGCCTTTCTGAAACGCGTCGATTTTTACACAGCTCATCGTTCTGAAAAGCAAGTTGTGCTCTGATTGGCCAGCTATCAGTTGGTTGGGTTGGCTGAATACTCAAGCGGTTTGTGACGGAAAGTTACGCCCCTTAAGAAACTGTGAATGCCGTTTTTGTACGGCCGCGCGTGACGAGACAAGACAAAAACCATTAAACCCATTAAAACGAGGCATTTGTTGCATCCAGTGGGGACATAATTATGGATTATACTGACTTATAATGTCTTTTTACGCGTTGCATCGCACCGCGTAAACATAAAACCATGTCTGCATTTGTGATCGGAGAAATGACAAACAACAAGAGATACTTACATGCTCAAAACCTCGCGTTTGAAAATCAGTGGCAAAGTCTTGAAATATGAAAAATACTACAGGTGGAGTCAGAAAGCAACCAGAATGTCCTTGCAAAAAGTTGTCAATTGCCCCACTTTATGAAGCAGCCTTGTGCACAGCCGCATTGTAGGATACTCTAACAGGATCAGTAAACCGATCTCCTCCATAAAATGTGCTGCACACATTGAATATTTGGGTTGAAGTGTTCTGTAACAGTGTTGTAAATACAACTTAACCACTGTTTTGTAGTCGTGTCCTCTTTTGGAAGACCGAAAAAAAGTAGTTTTGCTTTCACAACGAAACTCACAGCGTCTCCACGACATGGCAGCGCCGGCAACAATACTGACTTTAGTCTTCGCAACTTCAGGGTTTTATCTATGCACGAACAGCTTGTACCACTCCAAAGAGAAAGGAAAAACTGGAAATCGAATCACATGACCCCTTTAAGATTCAACAAGGAATGCAATAAATGAAAAAAAATAGACTAAACAATTTTCTATACCTATAAAACTCTATAAAAGACGCACTTGATAAAAAATTGTAATAGTTTTTCGGATCTGTCTTAAAAAAAGTTTAGCCATCAAGTTAAAAATCTATAAACAAAGACAAGAAATTGTGGCTTGACTGTGACACTAAATTTGGCATTGAAGAACTTGAACCAGCTGTGGAAAATTCTGCTCTCACTTACCACAATGTACGGCTTGCCTTCTCTATAGACGGTGTGGTTGTTCACCATGCTAACGACGGCGACGCCCAGATTACAGCGGATGCCGAACGAGATGCAGAACCCCAGGCCTGATAATATGGCGATGATGTAGCGGCGCGGCAGACCGAAGCACGTGCAGTCCACCACGGGAAGCTCCTTCTCCTCCTGCAGCTCTGGACGACCTTCTGCCGACAACTCGATCGTCTCTCCATTCTCCTGACGCTTCTCTAGGACCCTGACAAACACACACATCAACACATGAAACACCACTCAAACCTTCAGAATCAGCTGCCTGTGGAAAAAAACTTGTATCGGAACATCGTAGCAGGTTCGTGAATCATCGAGAATGTTTAAATTCGCAATATATGCTCTCGATCTGAAATGATGGTTTGCGAATAATTATTTAGATCGGGACTTCGAAGCGGTTTCGTAAATCTTTTGATTCAGATTTGAAATTTGGAACGGGTTCGCAAATCTTTTGATTTGGAACGGGTTCGCAAATCTTTTGATTTGGAACGGAACTTCGGAGCGCGTATCACAAATTATTTGATTTAAATTGGAACTTCGGAGCGAGTTCGCAAATCATTTAAATCAGAATGGAGCTTCGGAGCACGCATCACAAACTATTTGATTTAGATCGGAGCTTCGGAGCAGGTTCACAAATTAATTAAATCAGATCAGAACTTCTGAGCGGGTTTTTGAATCTTTTGGTTCCAATTGGAGCTTTGGAGCATGCATTTCAGATTGGGACTTCTGAGAGGGTTAGCAAATCGTTTTATTCAGATCGGCACTTCGGAGCACTTTTTTTGGAACTTCGGAGGCTGTATTGCAAAGTATTTGATTCAGATCGGCACTTGCTACACTTAAACTACCGTTAGTGTAGCAAAACCAATGTTAATTTGTGGTTACACCATGTTTTTTGTTTTTGTAAATCTATGGTTAATTTTCGGAAGGGATGTGTTGCCAGGTTAACAAAAAAGTAATAAATTTACACCTTAAGAGGACACATAAGAAATAGGGTTTTGATTGCTTTAACAGAGCTTTGGATAGTTTCTAGATCAACTCTAAATAAAGAAAAGAAGGGGTTGTTTATGTATGTGAAATTTAGCTAGTAGAGAACGCAAATTAAATCATATTTTGCTGTATTCTCTTTTGAGAAGTCAAACAATCAAAACATCTTTAAAACTGCTGCTGTAATGTTGTTGGTTTTACATAATCAAAACTGTGCCATTATTGTCAGATTAATATGCTAACATACAAACGCTCTCTTTATGAATTATGAGTATGTTAGCTACCAAAGCTATAAATAAAGACTATAGATGACATGACACTGTGGTCAAACGTTGATCATAAATGCAAAACTTTTGGGGTAGTTGGTTGGAGAGGGGGGTGTTGTCTGCTGTTATGTCTCACCAATGTCAAAATCAAACCTACGCCCTAGATATATACATATTGCTTCAAATCAACACAGTTTATAATCTGATTAATCTCTGAGCTGAAAAAGTTTTTTGAAATCACTTGGAGGAAACTAAATATTGCATCAGTGACACATACACCTATAAAAGTAGTCCCATATCAAAAAGATGATTTAGACAACTTTATATTATTATTTATATGAATTTGCATATAAATGTATACCACTAAACTCTTACTGCATGACAATAATTGCATCATTTGCATCTATTTTTATTTCTGCTAAGGGGTTTAAAGAGAAACATCTGGAATTATAATCTATATAAAACAAATGAAAGCACTCCAGTAAGTCTCCTGAGCTCTGAAAGAACAACATCTGAGCGATAGTTCCCTTTTGGACTACTGTAGCTTATCAAGTAACAAAAGTCAACAAAACCACTGCATGTTATTTGTAATATTAGACAATTGTAGCTTTTTTGGCAAAATGTCTCTGTTGGATGTTCACCAGCACTCATAAAACAAAAATATGAAGCAGAAATGAAACATTTCCCAGATCACATTCATAATGAACCGACGTGTCACATCAAATCCAGATTAAACACACCATAACACGCTATGAGAGCGGCAGTTTCCTTTGACTGGAACCACAAACAGCACACAATCACATTAAATATGCATTATTTAATCAAATTATGATTTTGTGGTGTTTGTCTGTACAAAACACCACATTTTGTTTTTATTGTGCATGGTTGCAAAAGTGTTGCTATTTAGTTCCTAAAGTGTTTCGAGTGGCTTTAGCACATTGCTATGTGGTTGCTAGGGTGGTTCTGATCACTTAGTGAAGTAAAAGCATGATTTGAGGAATAATTCATGTTCGGAGACAAACGCTGGAGGATGATGTAGACAACCGCCTTTATTACTAAGTGTTTGAGCATATCTCTAACCCTAAATATAAGCAAAAGCTTGACTTGAAGACCACAAAAATGTATTCTATTGTAACATTTTTATATCAGATGCGTCACATATGTGACCTTTAAAGAACTGACGGTCCAGATGAATCTGTGATGAGTGTTAAGTACAGACACGCAGCGCTCTTACTGTCAGCTCTACTGCAGCTGTACTTCAGCGCTGCTGATGAAATAATAATGTTCCTCCGAGCCTGAATTATTGATCAAACCTTCTATTTTAATCTTTTTCTGCCTCCCTTCTCCTCCTCCATCTCCCTCCCCCTTCATCCGTGCATTCTTCCCTTCTGTTCTCCTCAATCCATCTCTTTTACATTTATAGAGGTAAATTCACTCACAGTGAAAGAAAGGCCTTGATTGAGAGATCCTGATGGATTTGACTGAGATTACAAACACAACCATCCTGCTTATGGTTGAGTTTAGGATCCTGTTTAGGATTGAGATGTATAGCTGTAATTAAATGTAAAACTATTACAAATATTTTTGTTCATTCAAAAAGACGAAATCAAATATTATATTATGATTATTATAATTGTTAGATTATTATTATTATTTTAGATATATTAGATGGAAACTAAATGAGAAAAAATAGAAATGTGCTTCTAATGTTGGTATGAAATAAGTCGAAGCACTAAAATTACCAACTGGAAAACTAATAATATAATAAAAAAATAGTAACAATAAAACTGAAAAACTAAATAAATAAACCTAAAAAAGTAATGTTTTTTGTGGGGTGGGGGGGGTACTGTCTTAAAAATACGATGAATAAAAATTATAGTCCACTGTACTTTAGTGGAATATATTCTTATTGCACTGCAATAAATAAAAAAATATATATACTTTATATTTCAAAGTGGTAATAAAACAAAGACTTACTGCATTACATTTCACAAGAAAATACTATTTCAGTCGTTGTAATTCAATTTCAAGTTTAATTCAGTGTGTCACATGCAGTTTCTTTGCAATTACTTGTGAAACTTTCAGTTTTTGAGTGAAAATAATTTCAAAGTAAATCCTACACTAATTATTTTCAGTGTAGTTTTATATGGACAGAAATCCTGAATTCTCACACATTTCTGCCCATTTTCAGATTTACCTGCCCTTCAAATGTCACAAAAAACACCAACTGTTGCTGGTCACTTTACACATCACATTACTTCATATATTATTATTTTGTTAAATTAAAATTATTGTAGCATAATTTCACATTCTCAGAAGTAAATTTACCAAACAAAAAAGTGGGTACACTAGTGAATGCATTTATATGTCAGTCACCATCACTTCCCGACTAAATCCAGAATAAGCTGTGAAGCAGACCAGACTTTCTGCTGATGCTTAAAAGTCTGGCGAGATACTTTTATCTAACAGGACTTACAGAAACACTTAGTACAGCTTCAGTGCGCTGGAGTAACACGGGGATAAGTGTCTTGATTAAGACTCATACAGCACAAAACCTGAGCTTTACCCCTACACCACACCACAAGACTCAACAAAGAACTGTTTAAACCACAATAGAAAGAAATGGCATAAAAAGCCAGACAAGGATGGCATCATCTTGAGAGCAGACAGTTACAAGTTTCTATCACCGCTGAAGGAGAGTGTTTTGGCTGATAATAACCTGTTGATCTGATTACAGAGGAATCGATGCGAGAGAATTGAGCTTTTAAATGGCCGTTTATACGTAACAACATCCTTACATTGTCCAGGAAGAACTAACAGTTTAATGACACTGTCCAACCAGTAATAGCAGGCATGACGTGGACGACCGAGCGCTATGACTTATGGGGCTTTCCAGGAGAGAGAGAGAGAGAGGACGAGAGGAGAGAGAGAGAGCTAGAGAGAAGGATTTAAATGAGCAGTATTAGTTGGAGATCTATTTCAGGACTGGATTTACGTGTTAAAGACTGTTCACAATCCTGAGAAACAGACTGACAGAGAGAGAGAGAAAGAGAGAGATTGTGTTTTTCTCCGTATGCTAATAAAAAGCAGATTCCATCCTTACTAGTGTAAACACTGATTTAAATGACATACATAAACATATTCATGTTTATATCATTATTTAAAAATGAAGGCTTTTTGTCCTTGAAGATAAAAAAGAGCTGTGTACTTCATCAATCTTTAATCACAAGTTTACTTTAAATTGGCATTTTTATTTTACTTTTATTTTTATTTACTCATAGAACATCTTGCAGGAAGCTATACTGCAGAAAAGTATCAATCACCTTTAGTATTCTTGTAATTATTCAGTTGAATCAAATATCATATCAGATTTTGAATATCATGAATTATTAATAGCCCCATTAATACTTAAACAGTATTTATTACAAAAACAGAGAGTGTTTTAGAAGTAATTTCACATTAAGTTCTTTAACTTCCTGCTTTATCTATTTCATTTTACAGTATTTATGCCATTTTTATTTTATACACGTAACCATAAAATTCTATATATTATATTTATTACTGTTTATATTACTAGTATTACTATTATTTACTATAATACTGTTATCATATTTATCACGTTATACAGTATATAAACATAACATGTCAAATACTGCGATTTGAAAAATGCATAAATTTATATTATGCATATTTTAAATATACAGGTGCATCTCAATAAATTAAAATGTCTGGAAAGTTCATTTAGTTCAGTAATTCAACTCAATTGTGAAACTCGTGTATTAAATAATTTCAGTGCACACAGACTGAAGTAGTTTTTGGTTCTTTTAATTGTGATGTTTTTGACTCACATTTAACAAAAACCCCCAATTCACTATCTCAACAAATTAGAATTGGGGTGTCATGCCAATCAGCTAATCAACTCAAAACACCGCAAAGGTTTCCTGAGCCTTCAAAATAATCTCTCAGTTTGGTTCACTAGGCTACACATTACATGGGGAAGACTGCTGATCTGACAGTTTTCCAGATGACAATCATTGACACCCTTCACAAGAGGGTAAGCCACAAACATTCATTGCAAAGAAGCTGTCTGTTCATAGAGTGCTGTATCCAAGCATGTTAACAGAAAGTTGAGTGGAAGGAAAAATTGTGGAAGAAAAAGATGCACAACCAACCCAGAGAACCGCAGCCTTATGAGATTGTCAGCAAAATCGATTCTAGAATTTGAGTGAACGTCACAAGGAATGGACTGAGGCTGGGGTCAATGCATCAAGAGCCACCACACACTGACGTGTCAAGGGAATGGCTACAGGTGTCGTATTCCTCTTGTTAAACCACTCATGAACCACAGACAACGTCAGAGTCGTCTAACCTGGGCTAAGGAGAAGAACTGGACCGTTGCCCAGTGGTCCAAAGTCCTCTTATCAGATGAGAGCAAGTTTTGTATTTCATTTGGAAAACACACACGTCCTAGAGTCTGAGGAAGGGTGGAGAAGCTCATAGCCCAGGTTTCTTGAAGTCCAGTGTTAAGTTTCCACTGTCTGTGATGATTTGGGGTGCGATGTCATTTGCTGTTGTTGGTCCATTGTGTTTTTTTGAAAATCAACGTCACTGCACCCGTTTACCAAGAACTTTTGGAGCACTTCATGCTTCCTTCTGCTGGTCAGCTTTTTGAAGATGCTGATTTCATTTTCCGGCAGGACTTGGCACCTGCCCACACTGACAAAATCACCAAAAGCTGGTTCAAACTGGGCCATTTGTTGCTCTTTTGTATTGTCAATGAGGCAAAATGAGAAAGAACTAAGAGACCACAAAAATGCAGATCGTGAGCTGACCGGCCTCTGTCTCAAAGAAACCTGGGCTCTTCCATACCACCTCAGCCCATTGCAGCAAATCATAGATCACCTCCCGCGCACGCCGAATTGAGGCCAGTTTAAAGCAAAAGGAGCCCCTACCAAGTATTGAGTACATGTACAGTAAATGAACATATTTTCCAGAAGGTCAACAATTCACTAAAAGTGTTATGCCTTATGAAGTATTCTAATTTGTTGAGATTGGTGAATTGGTGGTTTTTTGTTAAATGTTAGCCAAAATCATTACAATTAAAAGAACCAAAGGCTTAAACTACTTCAGTCTGAGTGCATTTTTATTTAATACACGAGTTTCACAATTGAAGTTGAATTACTGAAATAAATCAACTTTTCCACGACATTCTAATATTGAGATGCACCTGTATATTAATTGCCTAAATAAAATAGACTTAAATGTTCGTTAAGTGATCATACATTAAGGTCATGTATATTGAATAGTAGTAAGACTAAAAAAAAAAAAAGTTTCATCATTTTGCCAGGAAGGTTTTAAATTCTTCTTAAACAAACAACCTATCGAGCATGAGTTTCAAAGTCAGCATCTTTAGACAGCCATGATAGAGAATGGAAGTGGTCACCTGACAGGTGTAATGTGACGACACAAACAGTCGCTATTAAAATGGGGAGGGTCACAAATTACTAAGTTAGATCTGGGTCTAAGTATTCCTGACACACAAGCACAACACACCACCAACACACACACACAGCATCACACACACACGCACACAAAAGCGACTACACAATGAGCATCTCCTCACTCTGACTACAGCACCAAACACTACAAACTTGAGAAGACTGGACCACAAAATCACGTCTATCAGCTTCAAGTACGCTATGTCCTATGAGCTGGAATGATGTTTACAGGTGGATCAAAGTGTCCCAAATCCCGCGCACAGACAATCCATCTAGTAAGCGCTACACTTATCGACTTTTTACAGCCTAAACGCTCGATAAACAACCAGTTTTGTATGATTTTTCTTATCAAAGCACTAAACCGACAGAGACTATCTAAAATGCGTATTACAGCTAAAGCATCATTTAGATGGGTTGCAGCTAATTGAGCCTACATATACCAGCTTGGCCATTTTCTTTTAATGTTGAATGAAGTTTCTGCTCTCACCGGGTTATTCCGCCAGTGTTTTCCCGCCCGCTGCTTTAGCGTCCAGGCGACCTCCAGCCTCTACAACTCCCCCCGCGGGACCGACGGACCTCGGTGCGCTTTCTGCTCCCCCTTCCACCCAGCACACACCACACACACACACACTAATACGCTCACACACAATGCGCAGGCGCACCATACACAAACTCCAAATGTTTACAAACGCGATTCCAGGAAGGCGTTCCCAAAGGAATACAATCGATCATGCATGAAAATATGAGTTGAATAGCGAACAAAGACGTGAAGCCCATGTAGTGGTCCTAAACTTCTCTATTTCCTGATTGCAACCAAGTAAACACTGTATCACTAAAGGTCGGTGAGAAGCAACATGGTAATGAATTGTTAAGCGAAAAGAAATTTTACATTAGCGCGAGGTTATATGAACCCTGGAGGGCGGTCACTGTCCGCGTGCTGACTCAATACAGTAAATCTGGCAGGCGTGAGAGCAGCGTGCCACACGACTAAACCGGTTTGGTTGTGTGTGGGTGAGAGAGAGAGAGAGAGAGATAAACCCTGTAAACACACGACACACACACAAGAGACACTGTAGTGGGACACAATAATACGCCACTACGAACTGGGGCAAGATTTAGTGAAATTGGAGGCCCAGAGTAAATATAGGAATTAGGCGCCTATACGCAGTTTGCGCACATGTTTCTAGATCCCCTTGGGGGATCCGCTTTGTGTCGTGATGCTTGCTGCTGTGCACATGGTGCCCCATCGTTTGTGTCCCATAATTTTAAACTACATGGTCTACAATGGTCTTTCCTTTCAGGTTGTCAGCCCGGAATAGCAACTGATTTACAACATTTGAAAGATACATGAATTCTCAAAAAAAAATTAATTATTACGGAAATAAACCTCCATGGCGTGTTCTGACCAGGGTAGTATTTGTTATTAAAAAACGTGTTTGTGGGGTGGGGTTCGCATTGGTCTGAACAAACCTCGACATGACTAAGAGATTATATGAATGAAGCACTATCATTCGCTGCGCTACGGACACTTGTGGAACTCGAAGATATGAGAATGAAAAAAAATCTGAAAATAGAGCCGTATATTGCGCAGGAAAGTCCCTGATGGTTTACTCCCGCGTCAGCCTGTGTGGCAAGGCTGTCCTAATTCTAGCCTTTATATACGGTGTTATTTTTTAGTTTATGTTAACTACAAATTAAATAACTTGAAGGCATTATAATTTACACACCTACGGATTATAGCAACCAAAAAATACGCGTTTGTCCTCTACTGGTTAGTACGGCAGCATTTAAAACCGGTTAGCAACAATAAGAATCCAACAAAAACAAAATTGTTTCTCAAGATTCAAACTTAGCAGCATTGCAGATGCATGTATAATTTATCCTCATCAAGCGTCAGCAGGTACACAAAGCGCACGTGGTCTCCAATACGGAACGGTAATGTCCCGGTTGTAATAGTGGAAACGAAAGATAAACAGTCCCGATAATACCCATGTAGGTACACGGCGTAATGACGCAGGAAAGTCATGTAGGGGGCCCTTGGATTTTGGGGGCCCAAGGCAGTCGCCTACCGTTGCCTAATGGGTAAGTCCGCCCCTGACTACAAACAACTCAAGAGCTGAAAATGAGGCTGTTTTACCAGCTGACATAAAATTTATTCTAAGAACGTTTTGCTAACGTACGAATTAAACTGAAAAAAAAAACGTTATTTCTGAACGTTCTCTGTACATACCGTCCCAGGTAAAAATTTTTTAATAGATATTTTTTATTTTGAAATGCAAGATTACTGAGCCTAGTGAAATGTTGATGGAAGAAAACGTACATCAGACCTACATCAGCAGTGTTTTTTTCATTTTTTTTAAATGTTCAGGGAAATTCCACTGGTATCATTTCGCAAACATTATGGAATGTTTACTTTTGAAAGGTTCTCGAAACAAATAAGTAACATTTCAAACGTCCAACACATTTTAAGAACCTGATTAACACCAAAGAACGTTGAAAAAACGTTCTATTCATGTTACTGAAGAACATCGTACATATAATTTTACATTGGACACATTTTACAGAGCCATTACAATTAAGAATGGTTTAATTCAAGGTGGGGGGGGCGAAAGGAAAGATTCAAAATGTCTATGTAAATACTTTTATTTTTTTTCTTTTGAATTTGATTTTGTAATTTTAGATGTTTAATCTGTTGAATTTCTTTAACGCATTTAAAATATGAAAAATTATTTACTTTAAATTTAGTTGCTTGAATTTGAATTGCATTATTCGATGCACAATTCTACACAGTAAGCTTTGTGTACGGCACAATTCTACAAATAACGTTAGCCTTCATTTCAGTGGCTTGTAGTTCAGTCTGCTAACCTTTCCCATAATGCCCCTGACTCCCGCTCTGGTGGAAACTGACCCTGGGTCAACATGATGCAACTAAATCTGAGGAAGTGTCAGGGGTCCGCTCTGAATATGACCGGTCTGATTACCCACAATCCCTCAGAACAGCATTCCTTGGCCTGCTAGTGTTGCTAAGAGATCACATCAGAGAAAAGCTGGTTTTAATTGCATCTCAGAGGTTGGATTATGACCGAGTCGTTGAGTGAATCTGTGCCCAGGGAGGTGCCGGTTAAAGTTTAGCCAAAAAAAAAAGGTTTTTATGATCCATTAAAAGCTGCATATGATAAAATTCTCCCCCACAAACACTTTGCCATGTAGGTTTAAACGGGTAAAAATTAATATTAAAGTGCTTTGTACTCCTCGGGCAGTAATGTCACGGTTTATTGTCAATCTTGCTTTGTTCGCTTCAGTTTAATGAAATGTGATTTTGGTTTTGAAGACTGTGCTGACTGATCAAGTTTATTGATTGGATGGCTAGACTTTGTGGTCATGGAAACCCAGTGAGAGCTAAAGGTCATGGATGAAGAGGTTTGGCTTCAGTCTCTTGAGCCGTACTGTATGTTCACAGGTTCCTCAAGCTGTAAATTGAGCTTGTTTGCAGTTTAAGGGCAAGAGAACGGGACAAATGTAATAGTCATTTTTAGTGTTTAAGACCTTTTTATCCCAACAAAACGTTTTCCGATCATGTTTGGAATAACTGGCTAGAGTGTAGGATGTTTTGTCAGGATCTCAAAGGGGTTGTAAAAGGTTTCGTCCTCTGGGTGAGAGAGCGAGTGTGCTAATGCTAACACCTTCTTTGCCCAATGCCACTCTGAGGGTCTTCAGAGAGTTCAGTGATCCTTTTGTGTTTTACAAAATGCATTTTTTTTTTATTCACAATATAATTTTGTACGCTTAAATATTTTACATGGTGCGTGTGTATATACTCTAAGTATAACTTTCTATATTATATAAACATTGCGCAAAACTGTATAAGCTTTATATATTTTAATAAATCCTTATTCTGTATAAAACTCCTAAACAAACGAACTCAAAAACGAAAATAGAAGTGGGATTCCTTTTGGCATGTTTGCATGTAGCCGGGATGACATAACTGTAAGACTGCTGGAAGAACGGAGCACTCCACCCTCTCCAGACCTTTCCAACACACCTGCAGAGGGAAGGGAGATTGCAACTGCAGCGCGTGTGACGGCCTGTGCTCGGTGTCTGTGTGCGGCTGGTCAGCTGTGCCTTCAAACCTCCCGATGCCTCGTAAAGAACGTGGGAAGCTCGGAAGGGCTGAAACGGACATGCCAGGCTGATTGTTGCCAGGCTGATTGTTGTCGTTCTCTTGCCCTTGGCTGGGGAAGTGGGTGTTTTGGGCAGGACAGGAAAGGAGTTAATGTCATCTTGCTGAAAGATGTTTATAGATGCACTGATAAGAGTTTCATGCTCAGTCACTGAGTTCAAGCTTGCATCAGACCATTAGCGCATCAAGCTTAAACTTTTTGACTACGGAGCGTTGGTAAGAAATTGGCTGTTTTTTTTTTTTTTGTTTGTTTGTTTGTTACTGGCCCTCTACAGTTTTAAGACTTTACACCATCTGAAAGGTTTCGAGTGGTTCTTAAATGGCTCTTGGCAGCAACTTTGGTTCAGCAAAGAAGTTTGTTTGCCATGTAGTTCTTTTGGGAGATTTAAATTGTTCTGAATGTTAAGCTCATGCATGTGTTTGTTTTGGGTTTTATACAGAATATAAATGTATTTAGAAATATAACGTAGTTTAATATAGAAAACAATGAGTATTTGATAAGAAACTGTCAAATAATTCATAAATTTTAAAAGCATATATGATTATGCTTATTATAGAATATAATTTATTTAGATTTTTCCCCTTTATGTAAAAATAAATGCAACATTAAAGTAGTAGTGTTTTTTTATTTGTGT